>OX359290.1:77141375-77331375 GCA_947179395.2 Pulicaria dysenterica | reverse complement strand
CTGTTGGAGTATATTCCTTCTGTTGAGTTATTAAAGCGATTCTATACTCTTCAGGAATATTGCTTCACTTCTCAGATCATAAATGGTCTTACTTCTTTGGTTCTTTCTCATGAATCAAGTTCAACTACTCATTGTTCAAAATCTGATGTATCATCTACTTCAGATTCATATCTTCGTGTTGAGATTTTCATTCTTACTCGACAAGTCGATGAGTTGAAGTTAGCAAATGAAGTTATTCATTTAGAGTTAACCAATGTTCAGGAAAATGATGAAAGAATCATTGACAGGTTGTGTATTGAGAAATTTGAACTCGAAACTCAAATCAAGAAGTTGACCTCAATTCCACAAGTGAACAATGATTATGATGCCAAATCTTTCTTTTATCAGGATTCCTCACCAACAATTCATATAACATCAAATGTTCCATCACCAATTTCATCAATTACTACAACTGTCACTCCAGTGACATCTGTTTCAAAACCAAATTTTCAAAATAAATTAAAACAGATTGTTCATGCAAGTAGTCACTCTTCTTCTTTTTCACATGAGAAACCAGAAACTTCAGCAGTAGCTGCACGTCGTCTGAAACTAAAAACTAACTTGTTTGATTTGACTGCACGTCGTCCGAAACTAAATTTTCTTCTGTTTGTCAAAACATACTCGTGTTCGAAAAAATGTGCATAGGTTTTAATGAAAAAGAAAATGTTGCCATGAATATGTTTTGCATGAGTGATGGTTGCTTGCATGGTCACTCTGAATTTAAGTGTGAGTATGATCAACTTCAAAAATCTTTTGGAATTAAACCATGTGCAAATTGGTCAGATTTTTATGCAAATCAAGTTGTGTTTCCATTTCTAAATTCAAAAGGATTTGTGTTACACATCTGGATAACCAAACGTCAGGCATATGTGTTTAAGCAGCTAAACAAGTCTCGAAGGTTGCTGACAGTACGTGAATTGCAAGCTTATCAAAATCATGGTTATCAAGCACTTTACAATACATGGCTTGCGCGCGAATAGGAACAAAAAATTAAATCACGTCCCAAACGTTATCCATCATCTAAATTCACTCGCACTTCATCTGTTACCTCAAAATCCGAAACATGGGTGGTTAAAAATTTCATTCCTGTTGTTTCTGAAAAACAACATCCTCTTGAGGTCAAGAAGTCAACACCTGCTTCTAAGCACTCTGCTTCTAAGTGTATATCTAATTCAATCGCTTCCGCAACACGCACAACTAGTGCAACTCGCACAACTCGTGCAACTTCTAAACCTCCATCATCATCATTCCATAACTCAACTGTGAAATTGAGTCAAAAGCACAAACAGTTCACTCCAGACAAGAAGATAACTTCTAAATCGGTTCCAAAGATTTCATCAACAGGAGTTAATACTGTTAATTCACATTCACAACATGTTATAGAGACTCATCTTCCATCAACTAACAGTTCAGGACCCATTTATACATGGGGACCTAAATCTTCTTTGTTTTCTTTTTGCAGGAACCTGATTTATGATACCTGGACTCCGGCTGCACAAAGCACATGACGGGGGACAAAAGTCTTCTCAAAAATTATGTTTCTAAGTACTCCGGAAACGTAAGATTTGGGAATGACAAAGTCGCACAAATTTTGGGGTACGGAGATATCGAAAAGAAGAATATAAAAATAAAGAAGGTTTTATACGTGGAAGGGTTGGGTCATAATCTATTCAGCATCGGACAATTCTGTGATAAAGATTTGGAAGTGGTGTTCAAAAAGAATTCTTTTTCAGTATCTACTGAATCTGGAGATACTCTTCTTTCAGGGTCGAGAAAGTCAAACTTATACTCCATAGATATGAACAACTACAACACATCCACTTCTATCTGTTTACTGTCCGAAGCATCTTCAAACTTAACTTGGCAATGGCACAGAAAGCTGTCTCATCTGAACTTCAGAAGCATTAACAAATTGATCACAAATGATTTGGTTAGAGGCTTGCTAAGGTTAAGATTCAAAAAGAACAATCTGTGTGCAGACTGTGCAAAATGCAAATTGCGGAAGTCGTCTCATCTAAGCAAACAAGAAATGAGTAGCACTAAGCCGCTTCAACTGCTACACATGGATTTGTGTGGTCCAATGAAAGTTCAATCTAGAAATGGGAAGAAGTATATCTTAGTTGTGGTGGATGACTACTCCAGATATACTTGGGTCAAGTTCCTACGTTCAAAGGATGAAGCTGTTTCAACCATAATTACTTTTATCAAGCAACAACAAAACAAGCACAATCAGAGTGTTGGTGCCATTAGAACTGATAATGGAACATAATTCAAGAACAATACTATGCAAAGCTACTTTGACCTTGTGGGAATCACACATCAATTTTCTGCCTCTTACATACCTCAACAAAATGGTGTGGTGGAATGACGCAACCGAACTCTGGTTGAGGCTGCTCGTACCATGCTGTCCTATTCTGGACTCCCACATTCCTTCTGGGCCGAAGCGATCAACACTACCTGCTATATGCAGAACCGTTCTTTCATACATAAACGTTTAAATAAAACTCCATATGAACTGACAAATGGAATTGTACCTAATATCAAGTATTTTCATATATTTGGTAATAGGTGCTATGTTCTAAATGATAAAGATAACTTAGGAAAATTTGCAACAAAAGCAGATGCAACAATTTTCCTTGGTTATTCACAAGAGTCTAAAGCATATAAAGTTTTCAATAAAAGAACACAAAATGTACAAGAAAGCATAAACGTCACATTTGATGATTCATTAAATGTTACTTCAGTTCCACCAGTACATTCTCAAAACGCTTCTGAACATGTCCGTTCAGAATCGGGTCTTCAAATTAAAAATGCAAACATTGCATCCAGTTCAAATGCTAATGATTTAGATTTTATGTTTGATATCTTCCACTCTTAATCTAATCTTGTTCATCATATTTCCAGGACTGAACCTGTTCTTCAAGAAAGTGTTACTATTACTCCTCCGACAGTAACAGTATCAAATCCGTTTATTGATTTTCCTCTTGAAGAAACATCTGGTTCGGTTACACGTCCTGAAGAGGCTACTCCAGAAGCAGAATTTGAGAGTCCGCCTATCTTTGATTCAGATCCAAATCTGCCTACCGAAGCTGAAGAACAATTACCATCTTGGAATATTTTCTTTTCTTCAGCTTCAACTCCTCATGAAACCAAATGGACGAGACACCATCTTGAATATCAAATAATTGGCAATCCAAATGTTGGTGTTCGTACCAGATCTGCAACAGCAAACGAATGCTTATATTCCAATTTTCTGAGTATCATAGAACCCACGAAGGTTTCTAAAGCACTAAGTGATCCAGATTGGGTAGTAGCCATGCAAGATGAGCTTAATCAGTTTGATCGGCTAGCAGTTTGGAGACTAGTGTCACTTCCACATAGAAAATCTGTTGTGGGGACCAAGTGGATCTTCAAAAATAAGAGAGATTCTAACGGGTTGTTCGAAATAAAGTTCGGCTAGTAGCAAAAGGCTACAATCAACAGGAAGGCATTGATTATGATGAAACTTTTGCTCCTGTAGCCAGAATTGAAACTATTCGACTTTTTTTCTAGCATATGCTGCTAGTCGCAGTTTTAAAGTCTTTCAGATGGATGTGAAAACAGCATTTCTCAATGGAATTCTCAAAGAAGAGGTTTATGTTTCACAACCTGAAGGATTTGTTAACTCTAATTATCCAAATCATGTCTATATTCTAGATAAGGCATTATATGGACTAAAACAAGCACCTCGTGCATGTTATGATGTCTTATCTGAATATCTTCTCAGTGAGGATTACACCAAAGGAGCATCTGATACTACACTGTTTGTCAAAGCTAAAGGCAAAGATAAAATTTTGGTGCAGATATATGTTGACGATATTATCTTTGGCGCCACAAATCCCAAGTACAGTGATGAACTTGCTAAGACTATGGCAAATCGTTTTCAAATGAGCATGATGGGGGAAATGTCGTTTTTCTTGGTCTACAAGTAAAGCAACTGAGCACTGGTATTTTTATCAGTCAGTCCAAGTACATAAAGGATTTACTTAAAAAGTATGACATGCTCAATTGTTCAGCAATCTCAACTCCTATGGCTGTGAAAACTAAGCTATCAGCTGATTTGGATGGTACATCTACTGATCTGAAAACATATAGGGGTATGATTGGTTTGTTACTGTACTTGATAGCAAGCAGACCAGATATCATGTTTTCAACCTTTCTGTGTGCTCGCTTCCAGGCCAATCCCAAAGAGTCGCATCTACAAGCAGTCAAGCGGATCTTTCGTTATCTTAAAGGAACTATGAACTTGGGTTTATGGTATCCTAGAGATTCAATTCTTGACTTGTATGCCTACTCTGTCTCAAACTATGCTGGTTGCATGATAGATAGAAAAAGTACATCTGCAGTGTGCATTTCTTGGGAGATAGATTAGTCAGTTGGGCTTCTAAGAAACAAAATTGTGTATCTACATCAACTGCTGAAGCTGAATATGTTGCGGCTGCAATGTGTTGCTCACAGAGTTTGTGGGTCTACAGTATGACAAGATCCCACTATTTTGTGATTCGCAATCTGCCATTGCCATTTCATGCAACCTGGTACACCATTCAAAAACCAAACATATTGATGTCAGGTATCATTTTATAAAAGATAATGTTGAAAAAGGTTTAATTGAGCTTAGGTATGTTCATACTGATAATCAATTGGCTGACTTATTTACTAAACCATTAGACGAATCTCGTTTTAATGATTTAGTCTCTAAGCTTGGCATGCTTAACATGCATGTATGACATACTGATTTTCCTTTTTCTTTTTTATTCTTTTTGGTTTTGAATAGGTATTATAT
Organism: Pulicaria dysenterica; assembly: GCA_947179395.2. NCBI lineage: Eukaryota > Viridiplantae > Streptophyta > Magnoliopsida > Asterales > Asteraceae > Pulicaria > Pulicaria dysenterica. The sequence continues at coordinate 77,326,514 of OX359290.1, read as the reverse complement.
AGTTTGTTCATTTTGCAGGTCATCATTACTGAAAACAATGGGGAGTGTCTATATCGTTACATATATTGCATATGTGTAGGGGGAGAAATACAGACGTCTTCAAAATACAGAGATTTTTGTCTTTTACTCAATCTAAATTATTTTTTTGAAAATTTGGTACACAGATCGAGGGGGAGTTTTTGTTATGTATTTTAAATAAATACAAGATAAATTGAAAATTAGAAAACAGAAAAAAAAATTGAAAAAGTTGTAAATTTTTTAAAGATGCTGATTGAAGTTGAAAGATCGAATTCAGTTGGAGTTCGATCGCATTCAAGTATTTGAATTGAAAACAATGAAGATGTGTTCAATTAACTCTTTTTGAATTGCATTTAATTGTACTTGAGGGTCAACTGTATTTAGGCTTGAATCGCATTCAATCACCCAATCGAATTGAAAAATAAAAAGGCTTTGATAGAACTGAGTTAACCAGTTAGAATCGCATGTCCTCTCATAACAGTTAATCGCATTCGATTGTCCACCCTTGGTTTGGAGTACATAAGGCTGAGTTCGACCGTGTCGTAACAGTGAACTCCAATCGCATTCGATTGAATTTAAATTCAAATCGCATGCGAAGGACTCAGTTCGACCGCGTTTTTTATACGAGGTCCAATCAGTGTGTGCCACGTGTACATGTCTTGTCAGTTACTTTTCGCAAATACCCATACGACTTCATCTTCTTCGATTCGTTTTTACATATCACTGTTACAATCTTTGTTGATCTCTCTCACGGTTACAAGCAAAACTCTATTAAATTTTCTAATTTTTGTGTCAATCGATTCCAAACAAAGAGGTAATCAATCCCCACGGTGGAATTTAAATAATATTGATTTTTTATGCGATTTTTGAATCAAAACAGTTCCGTTAGTCCAGAGGTTTCTCGGACTTTCTTTTTGCGATTTGATCCTCGATCTAAGTTTGTTTGGCTTCGATTGTTATACGATTGATCTTAGGATTGCATAAGGAACACAGATCTACAAAAAGTTTTCCTAAATTTTTAGATGTGTTCTTCGTGTGTATGAGTTTAAACTATAAAATTGAATTTTGGTCAATAACATGGTGTTAGGGTCATATTTTGCTTCCATCTTAGTGTGACAAAGTTGTTCATATACATCAACTCATTGTATATTGAAGATCAAAATTCATTTTTCATTAGTTTTAATGGATCGTACACAATGAGTATTTTATCGTTAGGGATTTTTAGTTCAAAACTTCTAATTTTTTTTCAAAACAAGTGTTTGGTCAAAATAAGTCACCTTCGTATCAAAAGGTCGAGTTTGATCTAAGTTTGACTGATTTTCATGAGTGTGTGGGGTTGCTACTTATCTTTGTATTCCAGATTTAACCTGATGTGTTCTTTTATGAAGAAAAATGGCAAACATGGAAGGTGACACCACATCACATGTTTCTTCTGTGGCTCGGAGTCAGCCAGCCCAAAACCCTAAACCGTACGAGCTCTTAATGCCTAGGGCAGAATTTTTGTCTGTCACATCTCATGAAAACAATCAATTCATTGACTTAACCACTCTGAAAAATTCCCAATTACCCTGTCCTTACTGAAATTCTTCGTGTTCATCCACTGAATCATTTGCTTACCTACAACCCTGCTACTGCCGGTACTCATGTTCCCGAGGTGTATGCTCAACAATTTTGGAAAACTTGCCATATACACACCAGTCGTTCTAGAAATCTTTCTATCCGGGCAGAGGTTGATGAGTACATTGTTGTTATTACTGTGGACAGACTTAGGGAGATTTTCCACCTTCCTACTGCTGACAGCCGTCCTCCGGCAGTTACTTTTGATGAAATTCCCAAAGAGGAAGTTTGTAGTGCTGTAATTCAATCCTTTGGTTACTCTGGTCCATTGGAAAGGAAAAATCAGTTTAAAAGGAATAATCTGCACCCAATGTATAACATGTTCATGACCATACTCCAGAAGTGCTTAACTGCCAAACATACTGGGTATGAGTTTCTTACTGAAAATCAATTGAGGATTTTTGTTGTTGCGGGAAACCACTTACATGTGGATTATGCTCAACTGCTATTCAATGACTTTAAAGCAACAATGAGGCAGAAACATAGTTAGAAAAAGACAGGAGCAAGGTTCTTACCTTACCTGAGGTTCATTCCAATGATTATTCAACATGTCTTGGATCAAAATCAAGCCATTCCTCGGAGAGCAGGTTCACCTTCTATTGCTCCTAAAGTTTTTAATGTTATTAAACCTGCTATTTCTGATCCACTTCCAGTTCCTCAACCTTTTCCTGTATCTTTGCTGGATCTTTGTGAGCAAACTGATGTAATTGTCAGTTATAGGGAGAGTGTAGGGATACCTCTCATGGTTAGACCAGAGCCGGTCCTACCTACCTAGGGAGGAGTAGCACCAAGTGAGGTTGTAGAGGATAGGACTCAGCCATCTATGGGAGATGCTGAGAAGGAAGTGCAGAGAGAAAATCTTGAGAGGGTTGGTGAAGAAGGTGAGGGTGATACACATAGAGAGGGTACAAATATGTACGATCCAACTATTGTTCTTGATATTGTTGAATCTTTGGCTATTAATACTGATGTGCAATCTAATGCTTCTACTGAACAAATAAATCTTTCGAGCTTAAATTCTGGTAGTGTTGAGTATGTTACAAACACTGTGAGTACTCCACCTGTTCTTGTTGTTTCATCCCCCGTGGGTACTCCAGATGCTCCTATTATTCGTACTCCTGATAGCACTCCATTTTATATGAAACTAACTGATCCTCATGATCATTCTCCTGTTGTTAGTACTCAAGTTGTGTCAACAGCTGATTTGACTCCTATTGTTCAAACTCCCGTCAATCAGACAGGTCTTACTCTCATTTTGGATCCTACTCAGCAACAAGCTGTAGTTCCTCGGGTGGCTCAAGTAGCTCCTGATCATGCAAGAGAACCATATTTTGAGTTTGCTTCTGTTACACCTCAGACTTCATTGTTGTCTCCTAATCAGTATGATGGGTATGGTAATGAAGATGAAGATGATATGAGTGTTAGTTCAGTGAGAAAAGAACATGCGAGTGTTGAGATTTCTCCAAACCTAGAAAGCCGGGCAACCACATCTGCTATTGGACCTAACACTGTTGGGTCTGATATTGAAATAGACACGGTTATTCCACCCGTGCACTTTCAAACCCCACCAAGCTACATAGGAGGTTCTCAATAACCTTCTACTTTATTGCACAGGGCTGTTACACATCATCTACGACCTTCTCCTTCGGATATTGGACGTATTGAAACTAGAGGACTGTCTCCCTCGTCCTCGCCTATTCTTTCAAAGCACATTGATTATCCGCGGATCTCTGTATTTCTTGATAAACACAAAGACACTATTAATGAATTGGTCACACTTATCAAAAGTGTACCCGGAACATCCATAGGTAATACTATTAATGGTATTACTCGAGGATTGGATGGAAATCCTACCGGAGTCAACACTACAACAGCTCCTTTAGGTGGTCCAGCCTATGTGGCAGGTACCTCAACTGGTAATCTTCGTGATACCAGGTTTGTTACACAAGCTGAGCTTAATTATGCTATTCAACAAGCTATGAACCCCTTACACACTAAACTTGACCACATTGATTCCAAACTTGATCGCATTGAGGCTTTACTTCAATCAAGATCTCAAACTACCTTTATTCCTGATCTAAACACTCTTGCACAATCTTATTATGGTACTAATCTTGCAGAGTTACAGGTTGACATTAATGCTAAGTTTGCTAAGATTTCAGAAAGGTTGAAAGCTGTGGAAGTTGCTTGTAAGGTTCAAGCTGGTACTCTAACAAAAAGGTGTGACGATCATGATCCTAATGATCGCCCCGAGGGGAGAAGCATAGAAGATTATATATGGGATCAAGTGCCATAGTTCCAGTTATTCCGCTCAGTCAAATTTTACCTTCTGATGAAGGTTCTAGTAGATATCAAGGTGGTGAATCTCAGGCTGATGATGTTCTTAAACAACAAGACATAATTATCTTTGAACAGAGGCCTGGTGTAAGTGAAGAGGGGGAGATTGAACATAGTAGTGAACAGACTGAGGAGGTGAATATTGAATCAGATACAAAGGTTAATGATCTGTATGGTGATATTGGAGTTGATATGGAAATTGATGAAAGTTGTGATGATATTGATAATGAAATTTATGAGTATGTAACTTCAGTAACAAATCCTGAAGCTCTTTATACTCAAGCTGTGAGAAGGTTTAATGATGATTTAGATCTTGCTGAGATAGAAAAGAGGAGAAAAGGAAAGACTAAAGTTGGCAGGGTTAAAAGTCAAGCCAAAAAGAAAATTTTTGATGTTTCAAGAGTTGTAAGTGAGGTTAACTTTGAAGTTCATTCCGCTTTTCCACCTCCAACAGGTCAGTTTCAGACATTTGCTGCAGATCTAATCAGACAAGAACAACAAAAGAAAGCAGCAGAAGAGTTTGTAAGAGATAGAGAATGGTCGTTGCCACCAAATGTAATTGTACCGCCTACTACTTCAGTGTATACGGGTACTCCATCTCTTGATAGAAGTAATATGTTCACAAGACAAGCAAGGGTGAATCCAATCTGGAGAGACTATTCTGTAAATGGTCCATATCTTGAAGATAGAATTCCAGAGATATATGTGGATGAGATTGAAACTAGAACACCTCTAGAGTTGAGACACTTGGATGAGAATCAAGTGAGAAGATATAAGCATATGTTAGAAAGGTTCAGAACTCCTAAAGAACAAATCATTTCAGAATATCCAATAACTAAACTTCTCAATATATACAGTGAAACAGGATTTGGTCATACAGTGGTGTGGTTTGAAGTGGAAATGTCAAATAGTCAGAAGTTCACATTCAATGAAGCAGATCTCAGATACATCCAACTTCACGACATCAACTTCATCTATTTGTACCTATCAGAAAAACAAGGAAAGAAACCAAATGAAATATTTGGCCGATCTGCACTGATGAAATATATGAGAAAGTTGATGGAGTTTATTGAAGAAACATGACATGCAACTGGCAGCTGAGAACAACCATGAGAAAGTTAATATTCAGAAACCTCAACAGAATCATCCAAACTTGGATCAAATGGATTTATTAACAATAGTTGAAGCTGGCCATAAGTTCTTCAATGGTGAACCTGGTGTTGTATTCAGAAATTCAAAGAAAGAGAAAACATTTGTACGAATGTGCGATGTTTTAGCTTATTCAGATGGCACATTGAGAATATTGTACAACAGTCTGGAGATGAAAAATGCAAACTCTGGTACTTCTATCACAGAGCAGGAGAGACAACGTATTGGACAATACATTGAGAAATTCAAGCGAACACTGGAGAGCAGGAGGATAATAAGAAAATGGCAAAGTTACTTTAGACTACACAATAGTGTACCTTGATTGATTTATCTTTGTAGTTCAATATCTTTTGTAATAGGAACACTCCTCACTTAGGGGGAGATTGTTAGAACACCTAAAAGTGAGGGTGTTTTATGTAAATTTACCAATGGCTATATAAGGCCTTGGTTTGATGATCAATACATGTTTTGCCTTCAATTCTACACATTCCTCTAAGGTGTTTGTGTGTGTTTTTCTAAGCCAAGCAAAGCTTCATCTCTAGTTCGGACCTAACAATAACATTTGGAGTCCAATGCCTAACTCCCATTGCATTAACTTGTTCAATTCCAATCTGAAGTGATGCAGGTACAGAATCCAAACCTAAAAAATCATAATTTACATAAAAAAAAAACACAGATTAAAAACCCATAAAAAATCATTTTCACAAACTGTATAACATATTTTCATCATTTTCGTGCATTGCTAAAAGTATCAGTTTGTTCAGTTAAAATGCATCATTTCCATCCATAGCCATAGTATCATCAGTGAAAAAATCAGCATTTTCGAATCATCACATGGTATCAAAAATCATGTACATTGAAAAAAAATCATTTTCGTTCATCACAAGTATCATCATGTATCAGGACGTACATTGAAAAGTTTATCATTTTCGTTCATCATGTAGTATCATCATGTACATTGAAAAATTCATCATTCTCATTCATTATCATATTAAAAAAAGCACGTACAACGAAAAAATTATCATGTTTGTTCAAGTCATATTATCATCATGAACATACAAAAAATTAATGATTTTCATTCATCACAAATAAAAATTTTACAGAGGAATTCATCATTTTCGTTCATCCTAAAATTTCAGAAAAAAGCAACCTAGAATAATGAAACCATATAGTCAATCACGTTCAAAAATCGCAATTGGTAGAATAAGAACTTCAATCCATTGCAAAAATAACATTCAAAAATCATTAAGAAAAAGCAGGATTGCAAAAAAAACGAAAAAAACCATACCGTCATCATCATCATCGTAATAGACATTGGTGGAATATGAGGTTGAAGCCATTGACGATAACAAACTGAATGGACGAAAAATTAACAATACGAATGAAGATCACAGTTATGTAATCGGCTCTGTTAGCCGTCGTACATCACAAAACCAACGTGATCGGAAAATAAGGAAAGAACGACGTGAATGGTTATTGCCAAGTCTAAAAATGAACAAGATTACGATCCTACCTTTATGACCAGTAACGAGATCTACGGCCAAAAATGGGACCTTGAGGTTTTTGTTTAAGGGGGGGTTTATTGATCCTATTTCTATATATATATATATATATATATATATATATATATATATATATATATATATATATATATATATATATATATAGTAGGAGATTCAAATGAGAACCTTAAATTAATTGAGAATGAGTGACTCAATCCTAGCCGTCCAATTCCTCCTCTTTCAATGTCATTGCCTACACATGAATTCATTCCATGCACCCTGTCACACTCTATCCCCCCACGCTCTCCATCTATGAATTCAACTTACAAAATGAACAGCTAAGATTAAGTCTCCCATTCTCATTTAATTTCTCATTCTCATTTTAACTTTCCTCTCTCTCTCTCTCTCTCTCTCTCTCTATATATATATATATATATATATATATATATATATATGGAAGAGATCGTTTACGAACATAATTTTGGTGCGAACGATGCGAACACATTTTAATTGGATGGAGCATGCGAAATAGACGGTGCCTTTTTTTTCGGCAGTGTGGACTTTTATCCATACAATTGTTGGTATTTATCAATAGTTTTATTATAAAACTTTGATTTATTTCTCCTAGGATGATTTTTTTTATTTGCATTGAAATTTGATTTATATATTTTCCTTTGTATTAAAATTTGATTTATATCTTTTAATTGCAATAGATTTTTCTTTTAAAATTAAAATCAAACATATAGATATAGTTATTTTAAGTCGCATGTAGTTGTTTTAAACAAGATGTAATTATTTCTAAATAAGAATAATTGACTCCTTCAACCAAGATGCGGTAGTTTCAAGGAAACATTAAGTTTGTTTAGACAAGACATAGTAATTTTAAGATGGATGCAGTGATCTTGTAGACAAGATAGTGTTTATAGTGTTGTAATTTGATGTATTTAAATAGTCTTAAAATTCAACAGCTACAAATACTGCATCTTGACTCCAAAATCACAGCATTCAATTTAAAATCACTGTACCTCGTCTAAAAAACATAGTCTCCTTAAAACTACTCCATCTTAATCGATGGATTCAATGGTTTCTAATTTAAAAACCCTCAACATCTTGTCTCTAGAAATACTGTATGACATCATCTGTGTTGCTCGTAACTCCAATCTTAAACAATCGAACACAAATGCTCATTCGTTCATCATTCGTGTTCGTTAATTTGCTCGACTAAAGTTAAACGAACGAACACGAACACAGAAAATGTTTGTCTATATGTTCGTGTTCATTTATTTGTTCAGCTAAAGTTAAACGAATGAACACAAACAAGCTCCATTCAGTGGTTTTTCATCTAAAAAACACTACATCTTTTCTAAAAACGTTGTATCTTACCTCCACCTCTTAAATACTTTTGTTGTAATGGATTTTTAAACTAATTATTATCTTTTTAAATACATAAACAAATCACAACAAATAACTCCACCTAAATATTTAATTAAAATCAATGTTCAATATATCTATATGCATATATAGATTAAAGAATTTGTCATATACTACAACCCAAAGGACTATCCAACACCTTGTTTGCACGTTCGCAAATATATTTGTGTGTTCGTAATGGGTCCTTATTTACTATAATAGAAACAGTCCTAAAATGCGCGACTATGGAAACACTGCATCTTGTCTAGAAGATCACTGCATCTAGCTTAAAATAATTGCATCATGTCTAAAAAACATACAATCTTCTTAAAACTACTACATCTTGAATGAATGAGTCAATGATTACTCATATAAAATACCACTCCATCTTATTAAGAACACTACATTCAGATTAAAATTACTGTATCCGGATTAAAATTACTGCATCTAAAACTTAATATATTTTACTATAATTTTAAAAAGTAAATCCATCTTAAATTAGAAATAGAAAAGAGAAAGTAATGTTATATCTAGGAATTAAGTAGAATGTAGCCGCAACGTTTGACTAATATTGCAAAAATTTTATGTTCCAGACTTCCTGCGCGCAGGATTCTGTTCGCACCATTCACATTTATATATCGTTCGCAATTGATCCCTTCACTATATATATACATACACACACACACACACACACACACACACACATATATATATATATAGAGAGAGAGAGAGGAGAGTTCAAACGAGAACTGTTTTTCGTATGAGAACCGCAAGAACCAATCTTAGCCGTTGATTTGATAAAGTGGAATTTACTGATGTGGAGCGTGAGGGGATCAAGTGTGACAGGGTGCATGTGATGAATTCATGGGTGGGCAATGACATTGAAGGAGGGGAAATTTGACGGCTCAGATTGGTTCTCGCGGTTCTCGTACGAAAAACAATTCTCGTTTGAGTTTTTACCTATATATATATATACAAAAATTCAAATGAGAAATGTTTTTCACTATTATCATTTATGATTTCACTACCATTCTCTTCCCAACCATTGCTGACAAACATCTTGTGATGTTCATCTTCTTTTCTTTCACTAGTGGAAAGTTCGTTGGTTTCTTCATCAGCACGTCTTAAAATTTCTTTAGCTTTTAAAGCTAGTGACTCGTCTTGCGTTCTCACCGTCGTTTTGTCATCTTTGACTGCGTTAAGTTGTTCATCTTTTTGGACAAATAAATCATCTTTGCAATCTTCTAGTAAGGTGTCATCTTGATGTATTATTATTAATGTTTTTTAAATTTCACTTGAGGTTTTACACATATAACCTTACTGTATTCTGTTTTTGGTAAAACTTTATAAAATAATAGTTTTGCTTTACTATTTTTCTTAAGGTAAGAAAAATCTTTTAAAGTTAAATTTGTACTATCCCTTGATGGAAAATCACCATTTTCAATAATATGTCATAGATTATAATCTTTGGTTTTTACGTATGTTTCAAATTTTAATTTCCAGTATTCAAAATTTTCAGACTCAAATGTTTGTGAAATAAACAATAAACAACCCTCATAATAGTTTCCTTGTGCCATGGATCAACTCAAAATTTGAAAATTTTGTTTTTATAGATTTTATAAAACTTGAGGAAATTGAGAGCAACCTGCTTTCATACCAATTGTAGAAAATAAAAGAGGGTTGAATAGTTTCTATGTCTACTTTTTCGAATAAAAGGGATTTAAATACAGATATTTATAAATACAATAATAATAAATTGCTTGAATTGTAAAGATGCAGAAAGTATATAAATATACGTATTTAAGTATATATATATATATAGGAAGAAGTTCCATTGAGAATCATTTTTAATGCGAGAACCCTGAGAACCAATCCGAGCTGTCCAATTCCCCCTCTTTCAATATCATTGTCCACCATGAATTCCTCACATACACCATGCCACACTTGATTCCCCCACACTCTCCATCCATGAATTCCACTTATCAAAGCAACGGCTAAGATTGGTTCTCGAGGTTCTCGCAATAAAATCGGTTCTCAATGGAACCCTCCCCTATATATATATATATATATATATATATATATATATATATATATATATATATATATATATATATATATAAAGAACTAGTCTTAAACAAAAAAACATAAAGAATCAATATGTACATTTGAAATGAAAAATAAAATTTGCAAAGATTTCATAAAAATTGTAACATGTAGTCCAACGTGTGGGAAAATTTCTCTCTCAATTGGGCTTCGTGTGAACGAATTAATGAAAGTAAATATTAAAATATATTTTCGTCAGGTCACTACATACACAATAATAAAACTCAAAATATATTCCTTGCTAACGATTTCTTAAAAATATTATCTAAAATAAATTAATCAATATGTTTGAAACGAAGTAAATGTTTTCTTAATGAGCTTTGATACCCGTGCTTCGCTACGGGAAAATTGCTATTTTGATTGCTTTGACTTTATATTATTTTGTTTTATTTGTTTGTTATAAGAGTCGAAACGATTTTATAATTATTGAGAAGAAAGTATATAAGCTAATATTGAGCTAGAACCAACATTTAACCAACCATAATGGAGTCTTTGTAATGTAATGTACAGAATTAGCCTATTTACGAATGGATTGTACCCATTGATATTGACAGTTTTTCAAGTATTGATTTCAGTACGTATATGATTTATTTTATGTTTTCAGAATTAGTTAAATATCATCTAAACTTGTAAGACATAGTGTTTTTTTAATTCTTCCACACCAAAACGCCCGTTTGTAACTTATGGTCAGTTTTATTTAAACATCATACTTAATAGACAATAAAAATGAAAATTTAAAACAGAATTAGATAATGTAAAGGTAAAAATATACATAGACCTTAAACAACAAAATGACATTGTTCCACTACCTTATTTTAGAAACAAAAAGAAGAAAGAAAAAAGAAGAAAGTTGTATACATGTATTCACATTGACGGGTTGTATAAGTTTACAATCAATCTACTTAACATTTAGCGTAACATTAATGTCTTTTGTTTTGTATTGTAAAAAAATTACGTAAAAAAACAAAACATTTGCTATTCAAAACGCTAGTTAATCATTATATGTTATTATATCCTTTTAAATAAGTTTATTAAGATGCATAAAATTTATATTTATAAATAAACATAAAAATTAAATCAAACTAATATTTATAAACATAATAATCAAAAAACATTTCATGTGGTTCTTAGAAAAAAGAAGAAAATTAGAGCGCAACATATGAAGAAAAAGGGAGTAAATGCAGGGCGTAAAAAATAGGAAGGAAAAGCGCCATGTAGAAGTCTTGAACCTGGGACCTCGCTCATAGAGGCAACAGTGTTAACGACCTCCGCTATCCAGCGATTGACGTATTTTTACGGCAAGTTTGTATATAATATGATAATGGCGCATATTAGAAAAAACCCTTTTATAAACAGTAAATTGGTGCATTTTAAGCCTTCTCAATTGTTTATATATATAATTTGGGACGACGTGTCCTCGCTAAGTGTCATCATAGAAATATGCGAAATAGAAAGCTAAAAAAAATAAGAAATAAGTTTTATAAATTCGGTCATATCTCTCTCAGACCTCATCGACCGACATACACCACCTCTTGAGAGATCCGAATAGATGTCGGCCTTTTTTGCTTCAACCGCCGACCATCAACCACCAGCCGCCATTGTTGTCGACCCTCCGACTGTGCTCATCGTTGGCTCATGCGATTGGCTCATTGTCAACGTCCCCGACTGTGCTCGTCAATGACCCATCCTCCTACGCACTTCATCAACTTGCTCATGTCGTCGACCCCGTCGGCTCTTATCATTTTCGACTGGCCCCGCCTCCATCCGAAGGGTTCCTCGTCGACTGCCCAACCTTGAGTCACTTTATTCCATGTTTGATTAGTACAAGAACAATTCTATTTTAATGATTTTGGGTTAAAAGTTCCGATTTAGGGTAACTTAGACAAGTTGTGAAATGTTCATTTTTGATTAAAAATTTACTAATTAGATTCTATTCTGTTTTAGCCACATATGGTTATGTGATGTCAATTTGACTATTTGGATTCAAAATTGATGCTTTAACCATTACGTTGTGTGATTGATTATTGTAGTTGTTTGATTAGTGTTTGTAGTTTGACAATTTGGTTAGTGTTGGTTTGATTAATGTTTATAGTTTTACCATTGTGTTATAATTGATTAGAGTTTGTAATTTGACCATTGTATTATGATTGATTAGTGTTTGTAGTTTGATGAATATTGTTTTGATTAGTGTTTGTATTTTGACTATTTGGTTTTTCAATTATCTCCACGTTAACTTTATTATCTAGTTTTTCACGCTCAATTTTTAATGGGAAAGTTAATGTTTCGTTATAATGGCATACTAGTTTATTGACCCGTGCACATATGGATAGTTTGGAAGTGTATTTGAGATATTAAAATTTTCAAATAAAAATAATGCAATAAATGAAATATCACCGAAAACTTTTAATCTTTTTTTACTTCTAACACGTGCAACGACAACATATAATTGACCATGTGTAAACACAGGTTTTCTGAGGATTAAACCGACTTCTTTAAATGATTGTACTTGACTTTTAGGAATACCCACTACTATTAATGGATAACAAAAAATTAAGAATATACTAATTTTACAAAAGTGTCATTTTACAATAAAATTTACACTAAAACGTAGATAAAAATGAAACGGTCGTGAATATATAATTACTTTTTATCTAAACAAATTATATCACAAGCTATTATACATAATTTATAAATAGCCCATAATTAATTATATTAATTTACAATTTTTATAAAACTATCTCATATTTTCTTAAAAGTCTCTCACATGTTTTATAAATCCCTCTCACAATTTTCATCAAACTCCCTACAATTCATTTAAAAATTGAATCGATCAATTTTGCAATTGATTTAAAATTCTGAATCTTGCCAAAATTATTTTTGATAATAGATTAATTTTACAATTAAGGGTTCCTATTGGTTGATTAAGATTAATTTAATAATTATTTTTGGAAAATTTGCATGTTTTTTATATATAGATATATATTTAGATTCATGTAATTGAATTGTATGAATTAATAGAATTGTATGAATTATTAATTTAATCTACTTCTTCACGAGTAACTTAGTATATACGTATGATTTTTTGGTTGTTGTTAATGATCAAGAAATCGCTGTAAAGATGAAACATCCCCACTGTATTTAAATTCATTAATATTTGGTTTATTTGACCATCACTATTGTTGAAACGCGTCCAAGTTGACAATTTCTATTTTTATAAAACTCAACGAGTTAATATATTGTTTTTAGATTTATTTGTATAATTATAATATTGATAATTTTGAAAAAAAATTGATGAATAATTTGATAAAAATGATGATAAAGTGTAAAATAGTGTACCAGAAGTACGAATTCCATAGATCTATTGTCGATTGTCATTTAGGTTCGTTAGGAGAGTCCATATTAAAAAATAGTCCTAAATTTTAATATACAATCAAAAGTGATTCAGTATACAATTAATCACATGTGATTTATAAAAAATTACATGTGAATTAGAAAATGTTCTTCCACCCAAAATTTTAAAAATACAATTAAACTATTTATGTTACTGATTCAAAGACTAAAATTAGTCCCTTAGATTTATAACTTAAATATGAACTATATTAAATAGTTCACTATAACCTAAAGGTAAAACTAATTTAAATCTTGGCGAAGTTTACTTGATCAAAGTTTTTACTAAAAATTTGATCACTTTTTTTTGTTCATAACAAACTCTTCCACTTTAACTTCTTATAAAATTTGGGTGTTACTAAATAGACATCCTAAATTAAAATATCAAAAAGACACCCTAAACAAAATGTTTTATCCATCTTATCTTAAATTCTTAATAAAAGACATCGTAAATAAAATGTTAAAAGCCATTTTAATCGGATTATATGTTTATATATTTATAATATATAACAACTCATAAGTTGTTAACGTGCGTCAATTTTACTATTCACAGATGTGTTTTTCTATATTGCGCTTCTTAATATTTATAAACAAAGATTCAGAAAACTTACATATCTTCTTTCCACCTTAGTTGGCAAGTCATTCAACATGCAACCTATAGGTGTGAGGTTCTACTCTTTCATCTCCTGCCATTTATTTTTGTTTCTTCGTGTGTTCTTTTCTTTCACTTCCCATCAAGTGTCCCTTTCTCTTTCTTTTTTTAATTGTTTTTTCTCATCTTCTTTATATATTTTTATTTTACTTTTTAATATATCCTTTTTAATTTATAAGAAATATAAAGTAAGTTTTCCTTCTTTACCTAAAATTAAAATTTTTAACGTCGCAACATATTTATTCTTTAGTTTTATTAATTTTTTTATTTTTAAACACTTTTTACGATTTTATTTTTATGTTACTAACATATAACGATGATTTGTTTTTTTTTTCTTATCATTTAGACCTTTTTTTATAACTTATAACACATATCCATTGAAAAAACTAGAACATATACGCAACATTTTTTTATAGTGAAACAAATTTTATTGTTCTCTTGTAACAAAACTTAAATTACATTTATTAACTAGCAAAAGTACAATGGCTATTGTGGGAACTAAAAAAAATCTTTTGTTTTATTTATGTGTTTTACATATACAAGTTTGTATAAAAATTAAAAAATATATGTTAATAAACAAAAAGAGCATTCTTTAATAACAAATACTCACAAAATGAAATTAAATAGAAATTGAAAATATAAATTGCTATTTTCAAATGTAATAGATAAAAAAATTATATCATAACTTCTTACAGGTTTTCTAATATACGTCTCCTTTAGGTTATATATTTAATTGTAGACAATTTCACTGCATTCCTACATACAGAACCTATATATATATATATATATATATATATATATATATATATATATATATATATATATATATATATATATATATATATATATATTTATTTATTTAATTTTTTTTTTTTTTTTTTTTTTGCTTTTTCACCTTTCATTATTTACATTTATTGTCTTGCATTATTCTTACTTTCTAACATTTGACGTAAAACACCATCCCCTGACCTAAAATCGATGATTAGATAATCATAATAAACCTTTGAAGTTTTGGTAGTTTAAGAAAACAAAATCTTCACATACATTGAGCCGGTGTTTGCTTGCTTACTTGGATTTTACAATGACAAACTTCATATTTTCCTACCATTTGTAAAGGTCCATATTGTACATTGCAATGTTATTGTCAAATCTTTTGAATCTCCACGACTAAGTTGAGCATAACTCCGATATTATGTGTCGATTCGTTTCTTATGACCTTTAATACAACATCATATGGTTTGGAATACGCATTATGCAGTCGCATTTAGTGTTTATTTACATAAACTAATATGATGTAAACTAAAATCTGATGAGATTCAACATTACAATCTTTTTTATATCTATTTTATAAATACTATTAGCTAAATATATCCGCAGCAAAAGACAGAGACTTAACCCTCGTTTTCTACATTTGTTAAACAAATGATATTATCGCCGAATTATGCGTCACATGCCACAAAGTTTGTTACGTACGTTCTTCCTATTAATTTTATTTTATATTATTTTTGTTATTAAGTTCTTTGAATTAATTTATATAGTTATTTACTTTTTCTCTTATAATATTTAATACATGATGTTTTGTATAAAAATAATTATATGTTTAAGTCCGTCTTTTCTTTATATACGTTTTAATATAAATTTTATCGTATTCTCATAATTATTAAATACATTTTGTTATATAAACATTCTACTAAAGCTCTATCTGCTCATGCTAAATTTTCTTACTTGTCATGTTACTCAAATAATAATTATTATTTATAACATCTAAGATTTTGAGACTGATCATTGTCGTTTTTGTTATAACATGTCAGAACAATGCTCAACAAATTTACTTGTTTGAGATTTAAAAGTCTTCTATAGCTATGAAATCTATTAAAAATTGAATTTTTTTATTATTATTATTTTGAGAGTTAAAGAAGATACGAGGAAGAGGGTTTGGTTTGAGAGCGTGGGACTAGCGCTTTGTTCTCATGTTTTTAAGGAAGAAAAATGGATAGAAAGAAAGTGAAGCGAAAAAAGAAATAAACAAACATATCATACTATAAAAAAAGAAGTAAACAAAAATTATATTTAGTTTATAGTATACTTTCATTTTTTTAATTAAAAAACTTATTATACTATATGAAATATAGAATTATTATTAGTAATTGTTTAAAGAAGTACTTATCTAAGTCTTCGTAATTACAATATGAAATACAAAATTACATACCAAAACAAATTTATGTTTAAAATAATAATACATTAAAAAAAGACAAAAGTTACAAGTTAAGACAAAATTGTTTATGACAATAACATTAGTTAGGATATGAAATTAGTTACGAAGTTAGTTAGGGATGTCAATTAGTAAAAATAAGATGTCTATATAGACAATCCCATAAATTTTAAAGGTTTCCTTAGTCAAAGTTTAAACTGATCACGTTTATATAACTTCCGTTTTAATGTGATATGAATGTTCATCCAATTTAGTAAATACAAAAGCTATAAAATATTGACGCGAGTGGGGGACAGACTTGACGGCAGACACTTGATATCATGATACGAAGATATGTGATTGTATTTCTTATACAAATCATCAATCATTATTGTTAAGTAATAAAGTTTAACGTTAATAAAATATTTTAGAATGATAAAACTAAGATTTTGGTTAAATATGATATTTTGAAATATTATAAAGGGTAAATATGATATTTGTAAATTAATGTGGGTAAATACGATTTTATATGATTTAATAAGGGCATATGTGAAATTATATCTACAAATTTTGACTTTAAAAAGTCAAAACTGATTTTTTTGATTTTAAATGAATGATTTGTCAAGATTTAATTTTTTTTTTAAATAAAATAGTTCAAATCATTTTTTTTTATCAAATTAGTCTTTTATTTATATTTTAGATTAAAAGAGTAAAGATTAAATATTATAAATTAAAGATTAAAGAAAAAATTAAAAATATGCTTTTATAGAATAACAATGTGATACAAATATAGAATAAATTTTTTACTTTATGTGGACATAATGCAAAATTATAAGAATGTAAATTTGGTGTTTTTTAAAATATTTAAATAAATTGAAAGATTTAACCATACATAAAAATTATTTAAATAGATCTTGTACATAATTTTATGGATGTAATTCGAATTTTTGAATATTTTGAAAAGATAATTTAATTTTAAATCTCAAAATAAAAAATAAAATAGAAAAAGTAGAATACAACAAAACCATTAATTCTTGTACAAAAATGAAAGGTACGTTATCTCAAAATAAAAACCAAATTAGAGAAAAACATAATACATGATAACCATTATTTTTTTTTAAAAGCTCGCGGTACTTTTAAATAATAGAATTGATATATAAGATTTTATAAATTATAAACAATATAATGGGATCATGGATGGTCAAACTAAAAAAGTCAAAATTAGAATTTTAATTTTGATTAAATAGATGGTCAATATTGAGTAATAAATTTTATTTTAATAAATAAATGGCTAGGATCTTATAATAAAGGGCAAATTATGCGAAATTATAACAAAATATATTAATATTGTCATTGTCAATAAATGGCTTGGAACTTGACCACAAGATCACTAAATTCAAATAACTCATATTGCTATATTAGGTACAAAATAATCAAACAATCTACCAAAGCCATTATATCACTATAATTTTTAAAACATAGATACTTGACTTTTGTTTAGTCACAAAAGTTGTTAAGAATTACAATCATATTCAATAATTCATAAAGAAAATCAAATAAATTAAATTATTTAAAGATAATTATATGATAATATATATAATGAAAATAAAGTGCAATCCATACATTTATTCGGGTATTTGGTCGGGACGTAAAAGAAAAACCTAAAATCCGAACTTTTATATATCGGGTGGATTTTTAAGAAAACCAATTAATAAACACACGTATATAATACTTCGGAAACCATTAAGAGATATAAAAAAGTTCCAAGTTTGAAAAAGATTAACTAAACATAGCCTAATTAGCAAGAATAATATTACTAGAGTTTTAAATAGTTACAAATACATTTTTTTGAAACCTATCCGGACTTATACGAGTATATTTATACTAATCTGTTTTGACCCGAGTCCATTTAATACTTAAGATAGAATGACCCACCCTAACCTTAACCCATCTTGATGCGTATAAGAATATGCTCACGCCGGATGATATAAAACAGGAGATACCTTTTAGATAATTTTTGGGAACGACTTTGCCATAATGTCAGTCGCAGCTAAAAGCCGAAACATACGTAATATATCCGCTCAATTTTCCCATCTTCATTATCAGCCACTTCGTCACAACCACCACCAAAACGGGCAAGTCAAAAAAATCATGCACGAAAACAGTAAACAAATAAACCGCAAATGGAAAATCCGATTTCAAAAGTGGGTCTATTCGGTCTGTCAGAAAAATCCTAACTTCAAGTCAATCTGTTATATGGTGAATTGGTGATGACGATGATGGGAGTTCAATATTCCTTTTGCTAATTTGTACTGCTATTTGAACTAGTAATAAAGTCAAAATAATCACACCATTTGTTAATACACACATCATCGACCAAAACCCGCTTTAATTACTCTTAATAGCTACCTCTAAAAATTGTAATATAAGGTGAAGCATTTCTTTTGTACTTCTACAGGTTCGACGTTACGTTTTTGCTACAGTGACGATATTAATATTGGCGATTAATTGCTTGTAATGGCTCTTAAATTCTATCAGATGCCCTCTTGTGGAATTACTTACCTTCTTGATTTATCCACATCAAGAACAAATCTCGTACAAACTACTGTAACTCCGAATGGTAGATGCCATTATCATGCACCAAGATGTGTAGCAAACAAAAAAGTTTCGCATACCCAAATTCGCTATGATCAAACTATTTGGAGTCATGATTTCATCGAAAGCTTGGATACCAGTTTCCCGGTAAGTTGTCATACTATATATATCTATATTGATAAAATTGTTTTTCATGGGATTTAGATGTTTTTTCTTTTTGGGGGTTTAATTTGTTCTATAGACATAAGAGCAACCATATATATATATATATATATATATATATAGCGCGTATAGTTAGGAACAGCTGATTAAATTAGCTCCGGTGCACACCTTTGGGGATCTTTTTGTTCTTGAACTCATGACGTACATGCATGCATGGGGTTCCCAATAAAAAAAACATTTTTTTCTATTATCAAGACATGGTTGTTAAATACATTTTAGTTTATAAAAAATAAAATTCAAGAGTTAATTACTAAAATGGTTCATGTGGTTTTTCAAAGAGTCAGTGATTTGGTCTCTTAACTAAAAAAAAATACTAGGTCCATATCCATACTGTTGAAACATCGATCCGCCGGGTTGGTTTAGATGGTTGTGTCGGGCCGTTCTCCATCTTCCCGAGCTTGGATCACATGCTGCAAACATCAAGTAAACTCGTTAGAAGGTGACCCGAGGCCGGAGCCCCGGGATCAACCCTCCGACGATCAAGTCAGTATATGTATGTATGAGATATATGTATGCAGGGAAAGAGAAGAGAAGAAGGGATGAAGATCCCTGGAGAAAGTGATAAGTATAGAGAGAGAGAGAGTTGAGAGTGAATTATCCTCTCACCAGAACATGTGAGAGATGGGTATTTGTAAAGTCTCCAAAGGAGGTCTTTGCCCAATGGTCCTTGTCCAGTGGTTAGTCCAGCCAGCTGTTCTGGCAGGGCTGACTATCTTTATCCAATGGTCTGGCTGCTTTGGTCTCTGGCAGCTCTGGCATATAATTAAATGCCCATGTACCTTTTGTCGGGTAGTATAATACATCTTCTGGAACCTTGCACTTTGTGTAGCTTCTGATATTTCTTTCTCCAGTCCGGACCAACCTCCGGATCGGTTAGTCAGGTACATATGTCATCAAGTCCCCCAGTCTAGTATGATGTAGCTTCTGATACATCGTGCTAGACTCAAAATCTTCATGCAACCTGTTGTTACTTTCATATATTGTTTATGTTTTTGCATATTTCATTTTTCAATAATGCGCCATGTGTCGGACTAGTAGCTAAGCTTTGTATTTATCAGATGCCGCTACGGGTCTTACTCCACAAGTACTTGAATATGCGTCCGATTACTATACGTCTTCAAGTCCCCCAGTGTAGTATGATGTGGTTTTAGTCACATTATGCTAGACTCGTATTCTTCATGCTACCTGTTCTGCATATTATGTGTTTTTCATATTACCTGTTCTTCATGTTACCTGTTTAATAAGATATGCAACGGATCCAATGGTCCGGCATAGTTTGAGCTTCTGATCCAGTGGTCCTAGGCTTTTTATAAACATGCGCCGATCCAGTGTTCAGATCTTGCTTTAGAAGGATTCCTTATTAGGTTTCGTTCCACAAGGCTGTTCAATATGTACCGGTCCAGTGGCCGGACCTTGCGTTTATCGGATGCCGTTAGGGGTCTTACTCCACAAGGATTTTTAATATGTACCGATCCAGTGGTCGGACTGTATTCATCGGATGCCGTTAGGGGTCTTACTCCACAAGGATTTTTAACATGCGCCGATCCAGTGGTCGGACCTTGCTTAAGAAAGATTCCTTATTAGGTTTCGTTCCGCAAGGCTGTTCAACATGTTTTGAACTTGCTAGATTCAATAATCGACCGTCTCTCGGACGTGCCGATGGTTCAAGCTTCTTTGGCTAGTTCTTTTTGAGTGTGAGCTCTCCAAAAACATAGCCGAAGCTTGATCTTGCGGGTGTGAAAGGAAGTTTTATTGTGTCATGCACACATACGCGTTTTCTAACACGTATCACCCGACTTATGTACGAAGTCGCGATCCTTCGATTTTCTTCTACTTGCCGTAAGACATAGTAGGAATAGTGTACGAAGTTTGTGGTCTTCGATTTCCTTCTACTTGGTCCTTCTGGGCCAAGTAGGTCACGAGGTAGCAAAGCTCGATTTTGTTTACTTATAGTGTACAAGCCAATAGAGCTCGTTTATGAGATCCACAAATTTGACATAATTTGCCAAAGTGTACTTCCATTCACTTACAATATCGCATGATATTTAAACAACAGTTGTTAATCCGTTGAGTTTTAAATGATCACAAGAGGATTGAGTTTTCCGGTCCGGTAGTCACGTCACTGTGATCTACCCTTTTGCCTTAGACAAAATTTTATTTGTTGTTGTTTCAAAAGGTGTTGCAGCAGCTACTTGCCTCTTTAGAGGTAGTACTTCTTCAGGTTCATGGTGTTCCACGATCCGTTCAGGTGAGTCTGTTTATCAAACCGCTAAATATGTTATGCTGTGTATCCTGCAACAAATTGTTCATGTGTGCATCTTCCTGAGAGTAGACATAAAAATGAGTTTCTTTTGCATTTGTTAGATACGACATATAGGATATAATATATTGTTTCTCATACACGACGTAATAACTTTTTATTTCATCTTTTCAAAACATATAGATACAATACCATCATAGTCCCTCAGTTCAATAGTGTTAATTCAGTAGCACTATTGAACTCGAAAGATATAAAAAATGCATGGGTCTCGTCCCTTTTGTGAGCTTCAGAATCATCAGAGGTTTAAAATCATTTTTTTTTTAGGAAGGGTCCTCAAATATTTTCTAAATCTAAGGCAATTGATTGAAGAGAGGGAAGTTTATGAAGTAGTAGCATCGTTGAATAATTTGAGGTATTGATTCAAATCACAAAGCTAAAAGCTATGTTATTCTTTACTAGGTCGAGTTCTTCGGATGAGGAGGAATAGTGAGGTCCTATCTATTTGTTTATTTCAAGGCGTCAACTAATTTATCATTTGTTATTATACCTTCTTATGTTAATAACAAGTTTTGCTCCTTTACATTCTCTTATGGTGTATATGCATGAACTAGGATTAGGCAAAAAGTTAGGAGGTATTAGTTGAAAAAGGAAAAATCTTTATCGAAATAGCATTAATTCTTATCCTCCAGATCTGGAAGTTAAAGGCATGGAATCTCCTGTGTGTTTGGGTCTTTTTAAGAATGAATCATCTTGTTTCCTTTTTCATTTTATGTAAGTGTGTAAGCAGAGCTGGAAGAATACAGAAGTAGAAACAAAGGACAATGGACGGAGGACGAAGGAACCTTAGGATCAGCGGTCCTGAAGAGCCGAAGATCGAGGTAATTCTGGGCAAAAGCGGCGGACAAGGGACGGAGGACGAAGGAGCTTTAGGTCCAGAGCGACGAGAGGAGCAGATGCTGTAGCAGACGAAGATGAGACTATACAGTATGTACTTAGTTACCAATGAAAAGATCAAGATTTATATAAGGACATGTAAGTATAAGAGCATTATGTCCAGGTTTGTGCATAGTAATAAGTATTTATACTTTATTCTCATCTCTAGTTGATGTATTAGTTTACATGTTTAATCTAATGTGTGAGGAGCATATGTATCATTATCGTCCTCGAATCATCCTGGGAATAGCTTATAGAAGCTTCCTCAATTACGTCTATATTTCCCCTTTTACCAGAACTCTTAAAGAACTTCCTTTCGATGGTTCTATCCCTCATGTTGGTCTGGATTTGTTTTGTGATGAAGATGAACATTCATTTATAAATTTTCATGGGAGAAATCTTGATATTAAAACAAACATCATGTATATTGAGTAACAAGATCATGCATTCATATCATAAACAAGGTTCTGCAGGTATTAAACATGTCATGGATAAGGTTGTGCAAGTATTAAGCATGTTGTGGACGAGGTTCTGTAGTCACTACACATGTCATACTAAATAGTGCAAGTATTAAGCATGTCATGAACAAGGTTATGCACAAGTCATATAGTAAATATGTATGATACTTAGCAATGATATGGCCGAATGATATTCGCGATCGACCTTTGCCGATGGTTGGTTTGGAACTTCGGATTAGAAAGGTAGCTTCGGAGTTATACCGGACGTAGGTCCGGACTGGTTCTAACCTTGCAACTAGAGAATGGTCCTTGCATGCGGATTGAACAAGAAGCTTGGTCTGGAGGTACCTTCGGATCTGAAAGTTGATCTATCGTAATGACGAAGTCCATCCAAGGACTACTGAAGGTTGTGGTCTGGAGGTACCTTCGGATCTGAATACGAGATTTACAGCAATATGGCCTAAGGAGCCGGAGCATGACCATCGGAGCAAGGACATGGCCTGTGGAGCCGGACCATGACCTTCAGAGCCGGAGCACGAGTTTTTGAGCTTTGGAGCAGTTCTCATTTGTGTCAGACGAGGGCTGCTGAAGGTAGCGATATGACTACTTAAGGTGGTGATCCGAAGGGACTTCGGACCTGGTTGCGTTTTCTTTATGCCGGATGCGTGTTCATGTGACTAAAGTGTGATGACAAATCGATTATATTATTAAAATACAAGTGAGGATTACTGTATAACCAATACTCTATGGATCGATCTTTCTCTTGTTTCAGAAATTAAGCGAGTTCCTTAGTTATAAATAAGTATCTAAGGTGACTGTCACTAATAGTTGGTGTATAAGCTAGACAAGTACGAAGGTCAAAGCGTTAGGGCCGGAGGTTGAAGGTCACAACATTAAGGATGGAGGTCGAAAATCAAATTATGTCTTAATGACACTTGAAGGTTAGGAAACGACCTTAAAGCTTAGATCTTTCTATTTTTAGTATGAAAGTAGCGTTTATAGATAACCATTCGGTAGTGCTTCCGGAGGAAGGAGCCTTATGAATTAACATAAACAAGGTCTGGATGGACATGAGCTTTATTTTGGATGATTTCCGAGGTTGTACGTGTCTGGTCCGGACTGAACCTTCTAGAGCGGATTGAACCTATGGTTTGGTTTTGGCTTCTAGTTTGGCCTGGACCTCTTATTCCAATGTTTCTATGATGCAAATATATAGTGATGCAGGTCCAAATTTGTGGAAATAAAACACAAATAGCATTTTTCTTGGGTGTACATTATGTATCATAGCTTGTACTTATTTATGTAAACACGAATAGTATTTGACATACGATTTTAATAAGGTGTACGTGCACTTTTTGGCTTGTATGCGAATAAGAGTATATGGTATCATGTTAGTCACTTTTACTTATAATTTTAATCAAATTTTCCATACATAACTTAATCAGATTTATTTTAAATGTCTCTATTTTTTTTTTTTACAAGATTTGCACCTGTTTATAAATGTTACAAAAATAAGTCACACATTAAAGGTTTGTGTATGTATAAACGGAGGTCATATAAAATATATTTATGCATGTCGAAGAGGGTTATAAAATATATTTATACACTATTGCGTATGCATGTATACATATTAGGCACATATATTTACGTATGCAAGTATACACTGAGTGGTATGATTACATGCTATGTTTTTCTTTTTAATGATAAATATTAAATAAATAACAATGTTGTTTTTGACACCATGTGCTTTGTACGTGTCAAGTCCATCAAAAGCTAATCAAAACCATTCTTCTTTTTGTCTTTTATTATTTTTTTCTTTTTTAAATAAAAAGGAAAAGGAGACAGACCTATATGTAGGGTGGCACAGCTATACGCCTCTTGCTTGTCTCAATTGACATGACATAACTTATGTTATTACAAGAGATTTTAATGTCAAAGAGATATTCTTGCAGAGCAAAAATATTGGAAAGAGACATTTCATGACAGATTTAATAAAATATTATATTATATTAGAAAGAGACAAGGGTCTCTTATTGGGAAGAGCAAAAATATCTCCTTGTCTCCTTGCTCTGTTGAAAAGTGCCTGTCAAACTTGCTTTTCATTAAATAAGTCCATGACTTTATGAAGAATAGTACAAGATTTAGATGGCCTTTTGTTTTATCTTTCGTACCTGGAACAGCCGATCGAGAAGGTCTTTACGGTGGCTCAACTGGCCTGAGCAACTCGGAGGGGAAAAAGACGCCGGTGACTCCACGGCGTTCGTCGGCACTTCTTACGATCACGCTATAGCATATGCGGCTGAAGATGGGGACAACGTTTCATTTCTCACCTTCAATCCCGAGAAAACAAATTTCCAGTCCGCTAAAATCTACGTACAGGCGGCTATAAATCTGATCGTCACAGAGCTTGGTCAAGAGATTTTTGTTTCCGGGTGATGCTCGGTGATCTGATGCATGCAATTGTTGTTCATCCGGTTGTAAAGTTTTTCGATCAAGGCTACTTGTCAGCTTTAAAGGGGGTTTACAACGATGTTTTTTGGGGTTTTGAAGCCTGTTGATTGAGATAAAGAGGATTTGTCGGATCGTATAACCAAGATCCAAAATATGGTGAAGCTAGAGAAGAAGATGGTCGAAGTATATATAAAGATGGTCGAAGTGTTCGAGGATTGACTGAAAGAAAAGGATGGTATGCTTCTACTAGTGGTATATTGTGCATTATAACATGTTCATTAAGTATTATTCTCATACTTGACTGTACGGTAAGAAATACGTATTAATTTTTTATAACTATTTGACATATACGTCTTGCTACTTCTTCTCTGTTTTTCTTTTTATTGAATTATTACCATACTTTTAAAAACAAATATGAGGTATCATATGTACTCATAAATAAGAGCAGTAAATGGCATGCATATTTATGAGCAGATCATGGGGAGCATCAAGTGTATATAGTAGTAGATTTGAATGTTTGATACTTAGCTTCGTATGGAAGTAAAAACGAAGCAGTTTATGAGGCACATCAGCTTGTTGTTTGTGTCCCACGGATGGCGCCAAATGTTGAAACATCGATCCGCCGGGTTGGTTTAGATGGTTGTGTCGGGCCGTTCTCCATCTTCCCGAGCTTGGATCACATGCTGCAAACATCAAGTAAACTCGTTAGAAGGTGACCCGAGGCCGGAGCCCCGGGATCAACCCTCCGACGATCAAGTCAGTATATGTATGTATGAGATATATGTATGCAGGGAAAGAGAAGAGAAGAAGGGATGAAGATCCCTGGAGAAAGTGATAAGTATAGAGAGAGAGAGAGTTGAGAGTGAATTATCCTCTCACCAGAACATGTGAGAGATGGGTATTTGTAGAGTCTCCAAAGGAGGTCTTTGCCCAATTGTCCTTGTCCAGTGGTTAGTCCAGCCAGCTGTTCTGGCAGGGCTGACTATCTTTATCTAATGGTCTGGCTGCTTTGGCCTCTGGCAGCTCTGACATATAATTAAATGCCCATGTACCTTTTGTCGGGTAGTATAATACATCTTCTGGAACCTTGCACTTTGTGTAGCTTCTGATATTTCTTTCTCCAGTCCGGACCAACCTCCGGATCGGTTGGTCAGGTACATATGTCATCACATACCGTAGCAAATAAGTCCATGTTTAGTCCCTCAATCTAACTTCTGTCAATTGCAGCCGCTGAAACCTCATTTTTAAGAGGGATGTTTATGTCTTTTTCACTACACTGAACCTTTTACCCCACCTTATTTAAGTTACACTCATCTTCTTCATTTGAACCCTTACTCAGTCCCTCACGCCAACTTGAAGGACATAGTTCATGGCGCCATCTTACCTGCACATCCCAACGCATACCGCAAATCGCCTCAAAAGGGAAGGAACGCTAATCAGGCTTTACATCAACAGATTGTAAAACACTTCTACAACAAAGAGTCAAATACATCAAATCCACCAGATCGCAAAATTCAGCATCAGGAACCATATGAAATAAAAATATGAACACATTAATAAGACTACGTACACATTAACCTTAGTTTTCTTGAAGAAAATGCATAATTCCAGTTGTATTGTTCTTAGTTTTGATCATTTAATCAAACCTTAAATGTCAATTGGGAACTACTTCTGATATACATAACAGATTGTAAACTCCTTATACATAGAATCAAAAATCACTTCCATATTTATCAAGTTGAAAGCCATTAAAACAAGGGATAGAAAATTAGCGAGAGAAGAGAAAAGAAAAGGAAGGGAAATGTTTTTGTCATTGCGTGTTCTCGAGTTCGAAAGAAAATTAGAGGAGAAATAAAATTTGAACTGTTATTTTGTTTCTTTCCAAAATCTTCCCTACTTTGGGAGAAGAATCTGAAAAGAAAATAAGAGAAAATTTTCCTTTTAAAATCTTTTCTTTTCTCTCTTAGAAAACTTGGGAACACATCTTAAATTTATTTTCCTTCCTAAATTTTTTTTTTTTCTCCCTTAATTTTAACTCAGGAACATAGCGTAAGTGATCGTAATTTGATCCTCTCCCGAGATAAAATCAAAAATCATCAATCTAGCCTACCATGAAAAGAAATTATAACTCACTGTTTCATAATTCGCAAATCAATAGGCCAAAACTGAATTGTAATTAGTTCATAGCTAACAGGAATCAGAAATTCACTTTCATAGCCCAATTGCATTTCTATTACCTTCTAACAGATCTCAAATGAAGAGAACACAAGTTAACTGACTGGAATTTCACAGCCTTAACAATAGGAATTGCTGTCAAGAAACAGGTCACGGGCACCCAGAAATCATTCTCAAATCCAAGCTTCAAACAATGATTTACCTACCATTGATTTTAAAGTTCATTAAAACATGCACCCTAAGTGTCAATTTTTAATATTAACAACAAAAACTCAATCGAATTACCCCAAGTTGGAGACCACCGAACCCATTTACGGGTCTCTGTTATTCGACCAGCTAATCCACACAGGTGTACAAAACTTAATCACAACAATATCACTAATTTGGGTTCTATATTTTTAGCCTTCATCAATCCATAAATCATGTGTCGAATTTTAGAGCAACTAACAAGACCCAAGGAATCGCTCATCATAGAACCCAACCTGTCGACCCGGTTCCGGGCCCTATTCGGTCGACTAAGCATCTACAAACCCACGACAGCTAACACTTAAACATAGATGGAGGTGTAACGTACTTACTTGGATGCTGTCAAGTATTTAAGTTGACACTAGGTGTAAATGTGTTTGAACGAAGAAGATGAGTGTAACTTAAATAAGAGGTGTTAAAGTGTGTAAAAAGACATAAATAGAGGTTAAAAGTTAGATTGAGGGACCGAATATATGACTTATTTGTTATAGTAAGAATCATTTTAATACTTTTTTTAAGTTAAAAAACCAAATCAATGAATTTTGAAAACCACATATATCATTTCAATAATTAACTCAAAATTCAATACATTTTTTTCAGTGTAGGCGAATGAAGAGAGTAGAGCAATTCATTACTAATATTTATTATTTTCTATCATACACCTTTGGCTGATTCTATATTAAAAAGTTCATATTTAAGTGATTTTTAGTTTTTGGTTTTTTATTAAAATTAAGAGTAAATTATACGGATCATCTCTGTGGTTTGCCACAAATTACACCATTCATTTATGTACTTCATTTATTACACTAGGCGTCCCCAACGTTTACGTTTTGTTATGTCAGTGGTCCCTTGCCAACACGAAATAACTAAAATATCCTTTTCTTTTTAATTTAACTTTTCTTTTATATTATTATTATATTTTCTTAATTAATAAAACATTATTATTATTATTATTATTATTATTATTATTATTATTATTATTATTATTATTATTATTATTATTATTATTATTATTATTATTATTAGATAATTAATACCCTAAACACCCCCCTTTTCCTCACAATCTCTGTCCGTCTCTCTCTCTCTCTCTCTCTCTCTCTCTTCGTCTTTCTGTACGCCGCCGGCTCTCCACCGCCGTTCGCCGACCCACGACCACCATACCCACAATCTCTGTCTCTCTATTTCTCTCTCTGTACGCTAATTATAACGATGCTTCGAACTCTTACGCCCTCTTATGACAATTTGAAGATCAAAGATCGATGAAGATTTAGGGGTTATGATTTATGGCTTTTCAATCAGATTTTTCACAAGAGTAGGTGTTTCTTCTTCCGATTCTGATTCTAATTCTTCTTCTTCTTCTGATGACGCTGCTTTCGAGTTAGGGTTTTGTAATTAGGGTTTTTAGGATTTTTTTCTTGATTAGCGATTAGGGTTTTTTGGTTTACAAATTTGTTCATTTGATTTGATTTTTGTTCTTGGTTAGGTTTGTTTAGGTTAGATATGTGTATTAATCGATTTACTTGTGGCTGTGATAAGGTTTGTTCATTCGATTTTTGTTCTTGATTAGGTTTGTTTAAGTTAGATCTGTTCATTCGATTTTGTGGCTGTGGTGGTAACCTACGGTGGTGGTGCCATGGTGGTGAAGATTAGGGTTTTTTCAGACGGGGAGGGGGCGGGGCTAGGTGTTTGGTTATTTTTTATGGTGTGGGTTTTTTCAGATTAGGGTTTTTTCAAGATGGTGGTGCCATGGTGGTGGCGGTAAGTTCAAAGAGAAGAGAAATAGAACTTGTGGGTATGGTGGTGGTGAGTTCTCCGGTGAGAGGCCGTGGCAGTAGGTGACGTACAGAGAGACGGAGGAAAGGGGTGGTGAGTTGCAGGTGGTGGCCGTAGTTACAGGTGGTGGTGGTGAAATAGCCGGAGACTCAATCGACGGAGAGGGAGGCTTGGGGTGTTTGGTTTTTTTAATTTATTATTAATATATCATTTTTTAAGTTTTTAAAGGATTAAAATTGATTTAAAATCAACAAAAATGATTAAAAAATAAAGTTAAGGGCATTTTATTTTTTTTAACTGAACCATGGACCACAGACGTGACAAAACCTAAACGTTGGGGACGCCTAATGTAATTAATGAAGTTTAGGGACGAATGGTGCTATTTGGGTCAAAGCACAGGGACGATTCGTGTAATTTACTCTAAATTTAATAAGGATTAACATTTCCTCAACGTTTTAATATGGTATACGAAGTTTTTTACACAAGTATCCATTAATTATGAAAGTATTTTACATGTGTAAATAATAAGAGGCATAATGAAATGTTTTTATAAACATTAATTGGTATAATGACATATCTTGTAAACACTAGGAAGACATAATGAAATGTTTGTAAACTTAATGTGTATATTTAAACAAAAAATATATTATGTACCATTTAATAAAAATAGGCCCTATATAAAAAATAAAATTCTGATTTTTCATTCAATCTTATAGTATTCTTCTAAGATAAAATTCCATTAGAAATATTACATTAAAAGATATGCGCTTATAGTTGAAAAACACCATCAATGCTTAATTGCTTCTACTTGAAAAATGTAATCCTTCTAATATTCGTTGAGATAAACTTTTCAATTTCGTCTTCAAAACAAATTTTATCCAAAATGTCGTTCTCAATGATCATCAAAGCCTACTGCAAAAACACCTACTACAGAAAGATAAACTGAAATATAAACATATAAGCTTGATTACTTGATTAGTCCACTAACCTTGATTAAAAACAGAATTACAGAAAGAATAAAAAATTTTCAATGGCCATATAAGCTTTAAAAATTAAAAGTAGAAAAAAACGGGTAAAATGCGCGAAAATACAACAAACTATACCAATATTGCCATTGTATGCATCCAACTTTATTTTCTACCTAAAAATACAAGCAACTTACAAATTTGATTTATTGTATACAATGGGTAACCTAATTACCAGGTTACCGGTCATTTGACTGTATACAATGAACAAAATTTAAAAGTTGATTGTATACAATGAACAAATTTGAAAGTTGATTGTATACAATGAACAAAATTTGAAAGTTGTTTGTATATTTAGGTACCAACTTTCTTTTGTTTTTGGAAGGTAACCGGTAAGTTACCTATTGTTATAGGTAACTTGCATACAATGAACCAAATTTGTAAGTTACTTGTATTTTTAGGTAGAAAATAAAGTTAGTTGCATACAATGACAATATTGGCATAGTTTGTTGTATTTTCGCGCAATTTGCCCAAAAAAAACAGAAAGATAAACAGAAATAAAGTTATAAACATATAAGCTTTGAAATTTAAAGTAAAAAAAATTCGATGGTTTGGATGGACAGATGGACACATAAACAATTATGAATTTTTGATGGACTAATTGGTTACCTCATATAAAATGGTATGTGCAGTAGAAATAAGTGCAGTCTTGCACATTTGGAGGACCCAATTTGTATAAAAAATTCGAGATACAGTAGAAAAAATTGCATATCTGAGCCAAGAAGCAAAACTCAACAGTCAACACTTGAAGAATCCTTTTCTTTGGTACAGTTCGAATGCCACAAACTTTGTCGGTTTGTATCGAGAATTCGAGATGATATCTTCGGGACTTCGACCCTTTCATCTTCGGCAGAGTCTGAGTCGTGAGTAATTGAGTATCGACCTTAGAAATCCACAAATCGACTCTCGAAAACTCCAACAAGCGTCTCACGTTTGTCGTCGGCTCGTCGCTCATTTGATTAATCGCACTCTCTCTCTGGAAGTCAACGGGGTCGAAGTTGGAACTCGTGTTTGTGAGGTTGTCGGCTGCGTATCAGAGTATCGTAATACGTATCAGAAGCGTATTGGCGTATCAGGTAGTGGGCAGCGTATAGACTCCGTCTCAAGAGGCCTTGTTCCTAATTGTGCCCAGATCAATGCAATTACATTGGGATCAAGGCTGCTGGACTTATATACCCCTATGCATTCTCTAACATATGAACCTTATAATTTCTGTAGTCATTTCTCAGTGTTATATTTTTATCCTATTTGGCCATAAGTAGATTTGACTGAGATACTATTTTAGTTATTATAATCAGCTAAACAGTGTGTTAGTTAACTAAATAACAATTAGAGTTAATTACAAAATGGTCCCTCTCTTGTCACATATTTTCAGTTTGTCCTTTAACTTCAAAAATTACGACAAATGAAAACTGTGATTTTCATTTTATTTCACTTTTTGTCCATTAAACTAACTCAAATTAAAGCTGATCGTTAGTCAAATGACATTTTGGTCTTTGTCCAACTTATCCTTATAACCAAACATGCTACTGTGATTATATTCTAAAATATCATTTTAAAGATATTCCACCTTCTCCTACCAAACAAACACCCCTTCCCCATTCTTTACTTCTATTTCCATCTCTCTATCTCTTCTATCACGACCACCTGTCCACCAGCACTCCACTTGTTCTTCAGAACCACCGTCGGCAACGCAGTGTATGACCACTGACGCCACCCTTATTGGTTAAAAACAAAATGACAAATACAATGACTATTTTTGTAATTTTTAAAATTAAAGGACTAAAACTGAAAATCAGGGACCATTTTTGTAATTAACTCTAACAATTAATTTTACTCTTTGGTCAGTTTTGGTATTTATATAAAAAATTATTACGTTAAATTACTAAAACTTAATAAAAGCATATAAATAAAAGTGTAATTACCAAAAAATTACTATAATGATAAAAAATATACTACTAAGAAAAATAGGTTCATATATATATATATATATATGAAAAAGTTCATGCGAGAACCATTCTTAGTGCGAGAACCGCGAGAACCAATCTGAGCCGTCCAATTGCCCCTCCTTCAATGTCATTACCCACCCATGAATTCCTCACATGAACCCTGCCACACTCTATCTCTCCACGCTCTCCATCCATGAACCCTCCCATATCCAAGGAATGACCAAGATTGGTTCTCGCGGTTCTCGCACTAACAACGGTTCTCGCATGAACCCTCCCCTATATATATATATATATATATATATATATATATATATATATATATATATATATATATATATCCTTTGCAAACGCTAAATTATTTGCGAACGATTGGACAGGTGGCATTTTGGAGTTCACTAACAACAATCTTCAAGCTTAGCAAAATGTGATTGTTATTTGCGAAAAGTGCGAGAAGTAATCACAACCGTTAGATTAATTAATTAATGGTTAATATGAGTTGTGGCATTTCTGTAATTTAAACAAAATTAATTGGTATTTATTTGAGTATATTAGGGGTAAATATGACATTTAACACCGCCCCTGCCTCCGCCCCTGCCGCCGCTCCCTGCCAATGAACACCGCCCCTCCTGCTACCTACCACAACCTACAGGACCCGACCACCAACTGCCGACATCCATGCGACATCCACCGCCGTCGAGCGTTACGAACGATGCTTCAACACCGCCGATTCACTGCCTCCTTCAATGGCGCCACCACATCGCCTCACAACCGCAAGATACGGTCAGATCTGGGGTCGACGAAAGCATGGAGGCGACTAGGGTTTAGGTACTTCACAAATGAAAACCCTAAGATCCACAAACCCATGTTCCGCCACCTCCATCTGCCGCTGGATAGGCTCTCCGGCCGTCAACTATCGCACTCCGATGTTCTCTCTATCCTTGCCGTCTACTGCCCGTCATCGCATAACACCACCACCACCGGCGACTACCCAATCGACCACCGTCGTCGCATTGCAGCTGGCTCGCAGATCTAGGGTTACGCCGCAGCCTCCCAGATCTGTCGACCTCCACTTCGCCACGCCGCCTCCCGACGAACCTGTATAATCATAGACCGACTTCTTCTTTTTGTATTTTTTATTTTCTTCTAATTCAGCAACACATATACAATTTCTCTCTTTTTTCATTGAAGATCTGTGAATCCTGATGGTTTCATGGAAATAGGTTTTTAATTTTTTAGTTTTATTGTTTATTATAAAGGATCTGATATTTCATTTTATTTTTGTATTTTTGGTTCTATTTAAATCTATCGTTTTTAGGTTATATGGTTTTAAATACGATATTAATTAGTGGATAGTCATGATCTAGGTTGAATAGCTAGAGAAAATTGGATGTATACAATATTGAATACTGTAAATTTTATTATGAAACTTGTATATTATTATTGACTGCGTTCAATATTGACCGTGTTCAGTATTGTATTTTGTAAATTTACAATAAAACTCGCATATCATTATTGACTGTGTTCAATATTGAATATTGTAATTTTATTTTAAAACTAAAGTTTTAACTGTATTTAATATCGAACACAAATGAAGATGAAAGATTTGTAAATATTTTGAGTGTGTTCATCGTTGAATTCTGTTAAATAAAATATTTACTAGTAATTTTCTTTATTTTTATTAAAATTTCAGGAGAGAGAAATATATTGGAGAGAGAAAAATTTTAGTTGACCATTACACCCATCAAAATAAATTGAAAATGAAAAATATGATTAATCTAGACCACAAGATTAATTAGGAATAAGTGGCTGAGATTGCTTCTCGCGCTTTTCGCAAATAAGAAGCTTTTCGTATGAACCATCCCCTATATATATATAGGGGATTGTTCATGCGAGAACCGTTGTTAGTGCGAGAACTAATCTCAGCCGTTCCATGGATATGGGAAGTATCATGGATGGAGAGCGTGGAGGGAGAGTGTGGCAGGGTACATGTGAGGATTTCATTGGTGGACAATGACATTAAAGAAGAGGGAATTGGACGGCTTAGATTGGTTCTCGCGGTTCTCGCGCTAACAACAGTTCTCGCATGAACTTTTGTCTTTATATATATATATATATTTGTCTACTTTTAATTTTGAATAGGGTAGTTAAAAGATCCGCATATTTAATTATTTAATTATTTTTATTTCTAAAAGAATGCTGCTTTTATTTGTTTTGATATTGATATTTT
Organism: Pulicaria dysenterica; assembly: GCA_947179395.2. Taxonomy (NCBI): domain Eukaryota; kingdom Viridiplantae; phylum Streptophyta; class Magnoliopsida; order Asterales; family Asteraceae; genus Pulicaria; species Pulicaria dysenterica. The sequence continues at coordinate 77,291,834 of OX359290.1, read as the reverse complement.
GTTTGATTGTTATGTGTATATGGAATTTTTGTTTAAAGATGTGTGCGAGCATGGTGGAAATATATAATATAAATAATAAATTTTATGGGGTGAACATGAGATGCAGTATTTTTTCAATCTCTATATATAAAGTGTTTCTAGAAAAGATGCGGTGTTTTTATAGTTGATGCACTATTTTTTGAATAAAGAATTATTGAGTTTTGTAACCAAGATGCAATAGTTTAAGGGGACTTTGTATTTTTTTTTTTTTTTTGACGAGATGCAGTAAATTGAAGCTAGATACAGTAATTTCATAAACAAGATGCAGTGTTTATAGCTACAAACGCTCTTAAAATATAGATACTACAAACACTAAATCTTGTCTAAAAAATCATTGCATATTGTTTAAAATCAATATATCTCATCTAGAAAATATAAAAAAAAAACCTTAAAACTACACATCTTGGTTGAAAGGTGTAATCAATTACTCATTTAAATATTAGTGCATCTTATAAAAACTTACTGCATAAAATTTAATCACAACTATGAACGGACACATGTCACTAGAATTTTAAAAATAAATCAATTTCAAATTGAAGAAATAAATCAATTGTTTGTTACTAATTTCAGCCGAAAATTTTGACTTTTATTTCTCTCCCAAAAATTTCTCTGCGGAGAAATTGGGACACAAAATCGTTCGCACGTTCGTATATAAAAACCGTTCGCATTTGATTCCTTTTCTATATATATACTAGCATGACTCATAGGCTGTGCTATACACAGCCCATGCCGTTTTATGAGGAATTTTTATATATGAATAATTGATTTTGTCATAACAATATAAAATATATGACGCTTTTAGTATTAACAACATATAATTTGTAAGTTTATTAACAAATTTATAAAACAAAAACCTAAAATGTCATATTAGCAGTAGCCTACTAATTTGCAAGCTAGTCTATTTCAAAATATATATAATCAATAAAATATACTTTCAAGTTTCAACATAACATTGTCATTCACATCCATATCAATTCGGTTATTAACGTATGGTTGTATGATATGTGTGTAAAAAAATAATTTAGAAAATGTTAAGTGTTAATACATTTATGCCAAGAGTTTAGTACAGAAAAATATATTCAAACTGACACTTGTTTTTATGTATTCATCTTTAAAATTTACCTTTTAACTTATTGAATCTTTAAAACATATGTATCGAGTTTAAAAACTTGGATACATAAAATAGCAAAATATGTAAAGTTTGATACATAAACTTTGAGGGTTCAATACAGTAAAAGGTAAGTTTCGATAAATTAATATATTAATACATAACTTTAAAAGTTGAATACATATAATAGCAAAACGTAAAAGTTGAATACACTTGAAGAACTAAACCCTGGATACATGCTTAATAATGTCATATTTTGCTATTTTATGTATCGAATTTATAATTTTTTATTATGAAATTAATAATGTAAACATATTTTTTGAACGTTCTTTAAACTTTTATAAAATATGAACCAACTTATTGTTCATCTAAATATTTTATTTAATTATTAGTTTAAAAATTAAAATAGTAATATTATGATTTTAGACATTTTATAGATGTATTTAGTAACTTTTTTAATATTATTAATAATTATGAAATAGGATCAAACTATTTAAATAACAAGTGTTAATATTATAAGTTATATATCCTTTTTATATATAGGTAGATATATATATTCGTATTTCCCACTTTTGTGTGTAGAAGTTTATAAAAACAACTTCCCTCCTTATATACGTACGTACACAGACACATATATTGATGTAATTAACTACATACATATACGTTTGTTTTTGTATGATTATGCATGGAGTGTTTATTGGTTGTAACATACAATCGATTATTAATCTCCATATCCGTTAATATTGGATTTTTAGGTGAACTGCAAGAAGGTGGAGAAGCTAGAGGAGAAAGTAATCACCTTGCTTATGGATTACGAAAACGGTGGTTCTAGTACTATAGAGTTGCTTGAGCTCGTAGATGTGATTGAAAGGTTGGGCCTTGGATATCGATTTCGGTCATGCATAAAGAGACAACTCGATAGAGTAGTGTTTGTAGATGAAATCAAAGAAGACGACAATCTTTATGTAGTTTCTCTCAAAATCAGGCTTCTTAGACAACATGGTTATAGTATGTCACAAGGTAATAAGATTATTAACACTAGTACAAAAAACACCTTTAACCCCGGTTTTGAGGGGGGGCTGAATGAGGGGCGACTAAAGGTCTATAATCAACCCCGGTTAAAAAACCGGGGCTAAAAACCCTTCAACCCCGGTTAAAAAACCGGGGCTAAAAACCTTTCAACCCCGGTTAAAAAACCGGGTCTAAAGGACTATAAACCAGGTCTAGACTATACTTTCTACCCCGGTTTTAAACTAAAAAACCGGGGCTAAATGTCAGAAAAAAAACAAAAAAAAATTAATAATTAATTTCATGTACATATTTACTAATAATAATCAACCCAATTAACTATATAACATCTTTATACCAAAAATAATATCTACTTAACAAACTGTATCAATTAAAAATTCAAAATAACAAAATACTAAATAGTTTTGAATTTCTGTAGGATCTAAAAGAACAACCACAATAACAAAAAGTCTTTTAATTACTAAATTGCAACAAACTACCGGCCAATATTCCACGATGTAATTGTAGAAACCGGCTTGCTCAGTGATACCATCAAGTCAATTGAATCAACCACCAATTAACGGCTAGCTTATTTTCTCAATCTCTTCAAAATCTTTTACAATAGTTTCATAATCTGTCAATATAAAAAAGAGGCGAAATCAGTCTCATATTGTTCTAATTCAAAAAATATAGTTTAATTCAATTCAAACTAGTGTAATACCCTAACGGTGCTTAATGATTTTCTAGCTCGAACAAAAATAACTCCTTAACTAGTTTCATAAGCCGAGCTCTAAAATACTAATGATTGGCTCAGCTTGTTTGAAAGCTCGCTTGATTTTCTCGAGCTATTCGAGCCTTACTAGTTAAACAAGCCGAATGAACATATAAAGAATTTATGTTCTAAGACTTGATATAAATACTAGGATTTAAAAATCAAGCTTATACAAATACACAAAATTATATTAACACAATACTAAATTCACTTAGGAAACTTACCAATAATCTCTGGGACACCAGTGTCATTCAAGATATAAGGCCATTGCTTTTCAAACTTTCAACACTGTCCCTGATAATCTGCTCCATCGGGATGAATTGAAGACCCAAATCCATGAGCTTTTTAGATGCATTTTGCACTCTCATTAGCCCCGGTTGGGTGTCTTTCGGTAACCTATAGAAAAAGAGATAATGATGGTAATCCCGAGTGATTTAAATCTCAAATTTTCACATTTAGTACTTAGATATTGATGCAGATTGAATACAATGCAAGAGGCGGATTATACATGGAATATACACTCAGGAGAACACTTTGTGTTCTCATGGAGCCATAAGGTGGAAGATAGTATGTTCTACTATGATCCAGTGAAAAGGATTTTCAAACTCAACGGTAGATACTACTACTATATGTCTATAGCTAATAACTTCGGGAATTGTTGATCATTCACGTAAGATGTCAATCATTTCTTCATGAAATGTTTCAATGTGCATTCTGAAATTGAATATGTGATATTGAAGATCATGGTGTAATAAATTAGGTTGCAGAGCCTAGTGTATAGACCACCTCCTATTGTTTTAAGTTATTTCTTGTTCTTTAGGTATAAAATTCTTAAAATGATGAAGTACTTCTTACTGTAGATAAATATATTTTATAGAAAAACTCAATTTGATCAGATATAATAATAAGTTTTTACAGATTACTATTAATAAGTTCTGCAAAAACATTATCATCTACAGTCCAACAGTCGTCTAGCTTTTAAATAGAACAACTAGCAATCACAAATGTGAGTAAAAAGCCTTTAAAATAGGGTAACACAAAATAATTGTGTAGCTCCTTAATAATTCAATACTCATAACAGAAATCAATGTATCTATACACCAAATGACCAAAAACTGAGACTTACTAATCAGATAATCAGATTCATAACACAAATCCATGTAATATGTATTACACACACACACACTCAACCGCTGTGGTAACCACCTCTCGCTGCCGCCGCCGCTGCCTAGTAACCACCGACCAAAGAAACCATCGGCCATAATCACCCACATACAACCCCCAATTTTGGCCTATAATTGTAATCGATATGTGTGTGAATTATAGAAATAAAGAAGCGACTTTAATATAATCTTGTGTATTTCATATTTGATCATACAATTCACACCACATTGTTAGAAGCTAAATTTAATGACATTGGAGTTTCAGATGCAAATTTGTTATTCTGGAAATGATGTCCTATAATGAAGAACAAGTAAACCCTATTACAGTTAAAAGAAAGGGAAGCTAGGGAAATTGATCTACAGTACCTGTGGATGTTATACTTCGGGTACAGTTCTGCAACCATGGCTGAAAAATCATTATAATGGCAAATGGCTTCAGCACACAAATTAAACATACAGATTAATTTAAATTAGCATAAACACAAAAATTGATTTGAAAACCTAGATCTACACATACAGACACGCAATGACCCAAACATACAAACTGATATTTTTAAGAGACGGTATAGAGAGGTATAAGAGAAAAATCCGACTTGAGCAAAGCAGATAATGAACGGGAAGAAGAACAAAATCCGATTAACCTTCTAAACAAAATCGACCCTTTGAGCAACCTTGTAGACAGAATCGAACCCTTCAACAACCTTCAGAACCAAATCGAAAGCTTCTGTTAATCGAACAAAGAGGTTGAAAACTAACCTTTGAATTACTCGAACATATCGAAAAAACGAGGACCAAATCGAAAGCTTCTGTTAATCGAACAACTAGGTTGAAAAGCAACCTTTGAATCACTCGAACATACGAGAACCAAAACGAAAGCTTCTATAGTTCTATTAATCGAACAGCTAGGTAGAAAAGCAACCTTCGATCAAAAGAAACTAGGAGCAATTTTGGGGGGACGAGGGTAATTGAGCGGCAGAATTTCTAGGGTTGGGCGGGAGAAGAAAACCAGGGTTAAAGATATAAAAAATTTTAAGTTTTTAGGCCCGGTTCCTTGTTTAATAACCGGGTTAAAAGTTTTGAAACTTTTAGTCCCTGTTCTTTATGAAAAAACCGGGGTTAAATCTCTCTCTTGTTATTTTCAATGACCCTTTCAGACCCGGTTCCTTAATTAAAAACCGGGATTAAAGGTTTTGAAACTTTTAGCCCCGGTTGTTTAGTAAAAAACCGGGGTTAAATCATTCTTTCACTTTTTCAGCGCCTTTTTTGTACTTTTAGCCCTGTTTCTTTTTGTTTTTGGCAAAAACCGGGTTTAAAAGGGAGGGGCTGAATGTAGTTTTTGTAGTAGTGTAAATTGTTACTAAACTAGATTAAATACCCGTGTGGTTTTAAAAAATGATAAGTATATCAAGCATTAATATAAAAAAAGATATCAACTAACAAAATATAATACACGAAAAAACACGAATTAAAAAAAATCGACACATGATGTCAACACTCAATGCAACGGTAGAAGAGCGAAGGGGACAATAGACTTGACGGCAGAAGCATGGTATCATGATATAAAGAGACGTGATTGTATTTATTGTAGAAGTCATCCATTATTATTTTTACAATTAAGGTAAGTATTTATTGTTAATAATTAAAAAATTCAAAATGATTATAATATATTCTAAAATGATAAAACCAAGAATTTAGTTAAATATGATATTTTGATATGTTATAAAACATAAATATGATATTTGTAAAGGGTGAGTTTGAATAATATTTTAAGGTTTAAGAAGATAATAACACCAAAAGTTATATATAATCATTAATATATAAAATATTTTATTTGTTATAAAATATATTTTAAAACTTGATTACTTATATAATAGATTTTTTAAATTTGAATCACTACAAATAAAATGTCATTTAATGCCATACATAAAGTGACACAAAGTGTTGCTAAAAACCACTTTGGAAAACACTTGCACATAAAAAAAGTATCACTAGAAGTGCTACCATTAAAGCCTTTTAGTGGTATTTTTTTGGTGTGCTGCAACAAAGTTCTAGGGTTTTAGTAGCACTTTTCTTTGCTACAATAAACAAAACGACATTTGTAGCACAAGATTTACGCCGGTAAAAACAATTGCTATTTTAAAAATCGGTACTAATTTTAGTTGCAGTTAATTTTTGCCACAAGATCACATTATTGAATTAAATTTTTGCCACAAGATCACGTGTTGTCTTCTAGCCGCACCATCCAAGTAATCTTTTAAACAAATACACACTTCCACAGATTCGGGACTCAACCGTGATCTTCTTGCGGATACGACCCTGCCACTCACAGAAAAAGCAGATTCCGAAGCTACCGTAGAAGCTTGGACGGTTAGTAGATCACGGGCCATGGCGGCTAGAACCGGAAATTGTGATTCCCTTTCCTTCCACCAAGCCAAAATATCAAAAGTTTGAAAATCCTCATATGTATAGTTTGCTATAAAATTGGTTGACATGTAATTCCCCAACTCACTACTTGGGGTGGAACCACGTGCTCTCTTGGATTGAGAGTTCATAATTGTGTTAAAAAGTGACAAACCCGCATTACTTTGGCGTCTACTAGATTCCGCTCTCATTTGATCATGAATGGCACTAGATATCCCGTATTTACCCAAATAGATCTCAAACATATCTCGAAAACATTTATTGAAATAATTGGTTTGGTTAGTTATAAAAGCGGGATCATCTTCGGTAAGGTTAAAAGAAAATGCAATTTGTTCGATTAATGTTTCAACTTCACCAACGTTTAAACAAGGGTTTAAAGTGGCGGCACAAGTAAATACCGGGGGAATTTCCTTAAAATATTTTAAAAGTTTTTCTTTCATTTTTGCCCCATCGAGTTTCAATTCTTCACCTTCAAACTCAAAGTCACCAATTTTGTTAGCCATAAAAAACAATTGGTTAAGCACCAACGGACTAGTGGGATAATAAACGCCGGATAAACAAGTTGTTGCGTCTTTAAAAACCTCAAGTAAATCGTGGAGTTTTGAAATAATTTCCCAACCCTCATTCGGATACTCTTGTGCTACAAGACCTTTATCAAACAAGTTTTTGTGAAAAGTTTGCAACGTATCTCTTTGCCTTAAGGCGGAGTGCATCATCATCCAAGTGGAGTTCCAACGAGTTGGACAATCCAAATTTGGACCCAAAGCTTTACAATTAACCGACTTGCAAAAACGTTTATAATTATTCAACCGTTTGTTGTTGGAGCAAAAAATCGATTTTATCATTTCTTTGAAATCTTTTCTTTTGGAGTCAATAACCTCCAAACCGGCTTGAACGGAAAGATTGATGATGTGTGCAACACAACGAGTGTGAAAAAACACACCGTCTAAAATTGGTGAAAGTAGTATTTTTAATCGTGGAACCGCGTTTGTGTTATTTGACGCATTATCAAACGACATAGAATAAACTTTGTTTTGTATGTTATAAACACAAATCACCCTTTTTAAAAGCGCAAATAAATTTGCGCCGGTGTGTGGTTCACCAAATAACTCAAACGCGATTGTACGTTTCATCATTTGCCTTATCTTGGTCTAGCCAATGTGTCATGACGGCTAGAAAAGAATGTCCGGTGTTATGTGGAGAACTCCAAACGTCACATGTAAGTGACACACCATAACGGTGTTCCCAAATTTCTTTATTTCTATTATGCTCGATAATCCTCACCACATCGGGGTTTCCTCCTATGGAAGATGCTCCCGTATTCGGCATGCTACTACTACCGGCCATGATATCAATCTCAAGAAAGTGAATGAAAGTGAGCTTTGGTGAATAAAAGTAAAGAATTTGGAGAGAATTTGGAAGATGTAAGTTGTGATTTAATCCCACAACAACCCACACTATATATAAGTGTTTTGGGTGGCAAAATGGTAAAAAAATAAGAAAAAAACGGTCAAGAAACACACCAAACGGTTAGAAAACGGCTACTTTTTTTAACCTAACGGCTAGTAGTAAAAAACCGGATAAAAAACCGGATAAAAACCGGTTTAAAAAAAACCGGTTTTTTATCCGGTAAAAAATCCTGTCGGCCCAAAATCTTTATAACCGGTTATACTATCCGGTTTTGGAAAATCCGATCCGGATAAAAAAACTGGTTTCTACAAAATCCGGTTTCGGATATTTTTTCGTATAAATCGGATATTCGGTTTTTTTGTGCACCTCTACTTGTCATCTATTATAATCATTATTTATTCACACTATAAAATTAAAAGAATACTATAAGATATAAAATCAATGACTATGACATCATTTTGATAAAAGTTCAATCATATTTCAAATATCTGTAAGTAAATGTCTAACTGTCTAGTAAGCGTCACACAAGTCTAAATATCAAACTAAAAATATAAGTACCTTGTTCACAAACCTTCCGATTCATTACACGCATATAACCACCGCAATATGCCCCCACCATTGCTATACTCAATTACAGCTTGAAAATATTAACCCACGGGCGTTGGCGACCCTTTGTGCATGATGGTGGCATGTTTGAGACGATGGACAACAGACACAAGCTGATCTCCACTGTAAATAGCAGCAACATCATGGCCACTCTCGGAAGTATGAAATTTTGAGAATTGGTCAAAGTAAGGATAATTGTCGTGCTACAAAGTTAGGATTTAGGGAGCAGGAGCATATTGGTGGTGAGGAGGGAATGTGAATAGTGCGGCAAGATTAGGGTACACATTCGGCTATTTTGTACCGCCACTTTTTAGAATTTTTTCCTTTATCGAGGGAATGGTAATAGTTAGAAGCCGCAAGATTAGGGCACGGATTTGGCCATTTGGTACCGCCACTTTTTTCAATTTTTATCATCTATGCAGGGAATGGCAATAGTTAAGAGGGAGAGTGAAAATTAAAGTCATTTTTTACTTTTATTTTTTAGTTATTCATTTAAAAATATATTGGGAATATATGGCATATTAGATTTTTATGTCACTATTAGTTTTATATATTAGTGACATAAAAATTAAAAATCCTATTAAAACCATTTATAATACAATCTATAATACATATTTTATCAAAAGTTATCCATAACACATTTAATACTAATAATATATAATATAGATTTAAATTTAACAATTCTCAAAAGAATATAAAATTTTACATGCATATAAAAATTTTGATTAATGTTTGATAGCAATTAAAAATTATAGCACAACCTTTTAATATAGTAAAACAATATGTTAAAATATTTTACTTATATGTGTGTTATTTAATTGACTTCTAAAAGTTAATAATGTTTCTTCAATTCTAAATAAATATATGGATGGAAAGATTGTATAATAAAAATAGATTTCTTAAATTAAAAAACTTGGATTATGTAATAAATTTTATCTCAATTAATCTTTTATATAAACAATTTATTTATATTAGATTTTTCAAAGAGATTCAAGGACAACCATGGTGGCTTGGTAGGATGTCTACGTACACGCGTCAAAACACTGCTAAGTATATATGAAGCTTCATATCTTGCATTTGAGGAAGAATTAGATTTGCATGAAGCCAAGTTATTAGCGACTAAGAAATTTTCGAAGCTAAATTTTCATGAAAACGGAGTAATGAGGGAACAGATAAGTCATGCATTGGATGTCCCTTTGTATCATACGATTAATAGGTTAGAAGCAAGATGGTACGTTGATGTATATGCTAAAGAAAAAGATGCTAGTGAACTTTTGCTTGAACTTGCTATATTAGATTTCAACATGGTCCAACTGGCACATAGGAGAGATCTAAAAGAAGTGTCAAAGTAAGTATGAACATAATCTTTTTTCATACTACTGTAGAAATAAAATAAAAAATTCAACATATTCTGAATGTTGCCTACTAGGTTAATTCCCTAACAATCTTTCTTTATATGCGTGTCCATAGATGGTGGAAAAATACAAGGTTGGCAAACAAATTGGGCTTTGTCAGGGACAGACTTATGGAATGTTTCATTTGGTCTGTCGGGATGGTATTCGAACCTCAGTACCATTGTTGCCGTGTAGGAATAACGAAAGTTGGCACATTAATAACTACAATTGATGATATATATGATGTTAATTATAGGTCTCTAGATGAACTGAAGGTCTACACAAATGCTATCAAGAGGTTTGATATACAAGATCATCATGCTGAGTAGAGAATATTCATATGCTTTTTAAGAATTTCATGACCATGCATATTGTGATAATAATTTCTTAATTAGGTGGGACATTAATGCAGTTGAAGATATGCCTGAGTATCTACAAGTAGGATTCCTAGCTCTTTACAATACCATTAATGAAATGGGTTATGACACCATAATAACACAAGGAATAAACATCATTCCGGTCCTTGCAGAAGTGGTTAGTATACTAGTAGAAGGAATTTTTACTGTTTTAATGATCGAATTGGTTAAAGAAACACTTAATTATGTGTTTTTTTTAAGACAAGATGTGTAGTTTTATACTTATGTTCTTTTATCGTGTTCCATCTAAATAGTGGGGAGAATTATCCGAAGCTTTTTTTATGGAAGCATAATGGAGTTGTACCAATTACATGCCAACATTTGCAGATTATCTTGATAACGCATGGCGATCAGCTACTAGAGTGGTTATACTTACACATGGGTACTTGCTCATGAATCAAGAAGTGAAAAAAGATACAATTCAATCCTTGGGAAAATGTCGTGATATTTTTACATGGTCATCCATGCTTTTTCGACTTTACAATGATTTAGCTATTTCATCGGTATACTTTTATGTTTTCGTGCATTGATTGATAAAAACTTTTACTATAGTTTTATTTTATCCTACTATTTAACTTTTTTATTTGCGTAGGATGAGATAAAGAGAGGCAAAGATGTGAATGCAATATCGTGCTACATGCACGAACAAGCCGTTTGTGAGGAAGTTGCACGTGAATACATCAAAACTCTAATCGACAAAGCATGGATGAAAATGATCGAAGCACGAGTTTTATGTTCCGAAGACTTCGCACATCCATTCCTTGAGATGATCATTAATCTTGGTAGAGTTTCACGTTATACATACCAGTACGGGGATGGACTTAAAGCTCCTGATGCTAGAGACAAGGAACAAGTATTGTCTGTGATTATTGAGCCCCTTGCTATTAAGGAAACTTAGATTGCAAAGATTATTGACGCTGTTATTATTTGAGAACTGCTCTTAATGCTACAATTGCGAGAACTATTTGTAACTATCCTTAATAACTCATTAATAGAGACATTTTAGTCATTTATCTAGTTACCATACCATAAATTGCCTCCGGTGGATTAGTCATTATTTACTTAGTCTTGATTTTTCCAAAACATCCGGTATTCATGAGTCATTAGCATTATCAGTCATTGATTTATTTAATTAAATGTCAGAATTAGTTCTAATAGAGGAAAGTTCATTTGAGAACCGTTCTTATTACGAGAACCATGATAACTAATTCAAACATTTAATTAAATTATATCAATGACTATAATATTAATGCTCATTAATTGGCTTTCATTAATGACTCATGAATTACTTTGCTTTTATTGAAAGTGATTCTCAAATGAACTTTTCCAGGTTCTTTTACACACATGCGCACACACACAAAGATATATATATATATTGGAAAGTTCAAATGAAAATGTATATTTAGTTGGGAGACTCAATCTTGACCCTCAATTTGATTTAATCGGATGGTTTACATTGCGATGGCCATGAATTGCGATGGGTGATTACGATCGTTAAATCTAATAGATCAACATCTAATTGACGGCTAGTATTTATTCTCTAATTCTCACATAAATATCCATTTTGATAATAACCATCCATATATATATATATATACACATACACACTAGTATAGTACACGCGCAATGCGGCGATGACAAATAATTTTCACTCTATAACATTTCTATTTTCAATAAGTAGGGGTATCATATACACGCATTATGGATAATATTGAATAGTTTTTATCTGCAACATCTATATTTTTCCTTCTTTTCAATTTCTTTATTGCTTTAACTATCTATTGATTTTTATTTAATTTGTTATAATATCTTATAGGTTGCAAATTAATTTGTGTTGTCTTGATTTTTTAAAACATTATATATATTATGGAATGTTTAGTTTTTATAATGGTAATTCAGAATATAATTAAGTCCATTTAATTGTTTCCTTTTAGGTTTAAATGAAGGTATATTAGTAATTTCATCTTACTTAATTTTTAAGAGTTTAAGCAAAAGTGGTAAATGCTTTATAATATAATATAATATATAGGGTTTAGTATCCAAAAGTATACCGAACTTGTCACTTTTTGCTATTGTGTATACCAATTTTTCTAAACTACCGTTTAGTGTATCCAACTTTCTAAAACTACCAAATGATGTATTCACTTACCTCTTGTTCAGGTTGCATGTATTATCTATCATTTAATTTATTTTTTATGTCTTAAAAATCCATCTCATATGTCATGTCATCTTTAATTTATTTTTATCAATAAGAAATAAGGACAGAAGAACATAATAAAGAACATCATAAAGAATACAAGGAAAACAATGAAGAACACCATGAAAATCTGAACCAAGAGAACGGAAATCCTAAAAACAAAAATAAACAGAAACAATGTGATTATGTGAACAAAAATCGAAGGTGTTTATCATCTTCTTCTTCATCATCAAAAACCCTAAAATCGAAAAAGCCAAAAATCTAGATGAATGAAACCAAAATCGCATATGAACAAAAAAACTCGAAGCATTAAGAAACCCCAAAAGCGAAAAAACCCTTAATCTAGATTAACAGATGTGATTCTTGAACGACCAAGAAAAACCCGAAACATTAAGAAATTCGAAGCATTAAGAAACCCCAAAATTTCACCTTTAAACCTTCATCTTCAATCTCGATGTACAGATCTGTCGTTGAACCCTAAATCGCATATACATAAGTCGAATCCGAACAGATCTGTCCTTGAACGACCAAGATCTGTTGAAGATTGACATGTATCTGTTGCCTACAACTCGATTTGAAACCCTCGAATTGAAACATGGTGGTGCTGCTGCCGAAAGTCATGGATGAAATTATGCTAAAGGGATGGAGACGGTGATGAAATATTGCTTATTAGATCCATAGTGAGTTGGCACCTACCTTCCCCATATATCCTTCTTGTTTCCAAAGAATTAATCAATTAACTCTTGTAGTGCATTTCTTTTGTTGAAGATAGAAAGCAAATGTCATTTTTTTAGTCTGAATTCTAATCAAAGTTGCAGGTGGTATAGTAATATTAAACTAATATTTTTTTTATTTTGTTTTATCTTGATAAAAGAAAAAATGTCATGTCACTGACACCTAAGCATTAACTTGTGCCACATAAGCATTAACTTGCTATAACAAGTTACCATACATTAAACGGTAGTTTTTGAAAGTGTGATACACTAAGTGGTAGTTTTAAAAGTTGGATATACATAATAGCAAAAGTGACAACTTCGATACACGTTTAGTTACTAAACCCTAATATATATATATATATATATATATATATATATATATATATATATATATATATATATATATATGGAAGATACCATTTTTATTTTGAGGGCAAGAGTTTAAATCTATCGAATTGTTATTTGGGCTAGCTACTTGAATACTTAAATATAATGTTAGGCCTAAGACTTGTGATAGTTATAATTAATTAGGCCGATACACGTCATTGATATATATATATATATATATATATATATATATATATATATATATATATATATATATATATATATATATATATATATATGGGAGGGTTCCATTGAGAACCGATTTTAGTGCGAGAACCGCGAGAACCAATCTTAGCCGTTGATTTGATAAGTGGAATTCATGGATGGAGAGCGTGGGGGATCAAGTGTGGCAGGGTGTATGTGAGGAATTCATAGGTGGACAATGACATTGAAAGAGAGGGAATTGGACGACTTAGATTGGTTCTCGCGGTTCTCGCATAAAAAATGGTTCTCAATGGAACTTCTTCCTATATATATATATATAGGATTATGATCAAATAAGATGTAAAAATTGGTAAGATGGGTAAGATGGATTTTAGGATTGACACGTGGCTTTATAGGTTTAGGGTTAATGTGGACCTTTTGTATTTTTCTTCTCTCTCCCCTAAGATTTCTCCTTTTTCAAAATAAAAGATCTGTAAACCCTAGTCAGACCATTGTTACTTTCACGTCTCCTCCCCGTCAGCCTCCTCACCATCGGCCTCCTCACCACCGCCTTTTATCCATCAACAACGACGCCGAACACCGCCTCCTCGTCCGTCCTTATCGACGGCCATCCTTATCGACGCCACAAGCATCAGCGACGGGCCGAGCAAATCATGAAACATCACCGCCGAGCAAACCCCTGAACACCGCCGCCGCAGCTTTGTAACCCTAAACTACCGCCGCCGCTCTCTCAGGTCGTCGACCATGACACCGCCCCTATTTGCAGCACTAATCCTCGCCGCCGATTCAAGGGTTTTGCAGCACTAGCTTCCCCGCCGATGGACCACCGCCACCGCACCCACACTCTCTCTCTCTTCCTTGAAGTGTCCACGTCATTCTCAGATCTGTTTATACCTCCTCCCTGAAGTGCTGACGCCACCACCGCCCTCTCACCGCCATTCTCAAATCTGCTATCGGTTCTTCATCAGGATCACAATTACCGACATGGAGATAAGTTTTGGTTTTTCTTCATCAGTTTTTGATTTACAAAAGAATATATTATTTTTCATCAGTTTATTGTTAGGTTTGTTTTTAAGTTTATTCATTCATCATGTTTCAGGAGTTTAAACTTTGTAATTTTGTATGTATAAGTTGTTTCATCATTTTAATATGTATTGGTTTCAAGTTTATGCATCAATTTATTATATATCAGTTTAATATGTATTGATAATGTTTCATCAAGTTTAAGTTGTGTTCATCATTTTCTTTTGTATCATTTTCTTTTTCAATTTGATGAATTTATCAATTTGTTCATCTTTTTTGTTTACTGGATGATGAATTTATCAAATTGTTCAGACGATGAATTTTATCAAATTGTTCAGGTGATGAATTTATCGATTTATTCATCAGTATTTTTGAATCAGCTTTGTGTTTAGAATCGGTATTTTGGTGTATCAATTTTTTCAATGAACTGATTTGGATTGTACATTATGGTGTTAGCATGTTTTTAGGGATGATTGAATGGTGAAAAAGTCAATAATGCCCTTAACTGCCATTTTTATTAAATTATTTTAAGAAATAAAAACCTTTTATAATTTGTAGATCGGATAAAAAATGGACGCTCCAGATTGCATCTTACACATCTTACAATATGTTACATGTTACAATAACCTCACCCTATAGAACCTCCCTTAAACATAGAACCTAAAGAACCATCCTGGTAATGACACGTGACACTTTGTGTTAGTGCATACATGGTCACACATAAAGAAATGCACTCCTTATTTTGATGATGATAAAAATATGAACAAGTAATATTATTGCTTATCAAATTTATTCATATGTTCATATGCTACATTCTTTAAAGGTTAACAAACCTAAAATTAGTGATCAAGTGAAGAATAAATAATTGAAGACTCAATTCAACAAGAAAAGAAGAAATCAAGATAAAGGAACCTTCACGGTCGATCCCGCGATCGACCGTGAATCAACCGTCGATGCTCAACTCGCAACTCTTAAATATTGTTCTTCTTCAAGTCAACCGAACTCGTACTTAACAAGTGAAGATGATATCTTCAAAGCCGATGACGAAGATATCTACAAACAAGAGTTCGAATTATATGAGCTTATAAATAAAAATAATTAAATTAGTTTATGTTTTTATAAAATTATTTTTATAAAAACTTTTATAAAAATGACAAAGATTTTATAAAACTCAATTGTGTTGGTTGATTAAATCTAAGACTTCCTATTTTAAGAAAATAACAAACACAATCCTACTTTGAAACAATACACTACCATAATTGGCAAAGGAATCTCCCAAAGGGGTAAAATTCCAACATGCTTTGTGTATTGGTTTCCAAACTTCCATTTTTGTGTTTGAATTCAAACATTAGAAGTATGGGATCAACCAACCTTTTGAACATATACTTTTCAGTTGATTTTTATGGTAAAAATGAGTTGAGTGTGGTTTTAAATAAAGTCCAACGTCTATATTGCAAAGAACAAGAAAGTCCAGGTACCTCACGGTTTTAGCCACGGTCGACCTTGGATCGACCGTGGGGGTACTGGACAGCTTTTGGACTTTCAGCTTTTTCCTTATTTAAACCAACTCAAACCTCATTTTATAGAATCTCTTGCACAAGCAAAAACACATAACATATATTCTTATCTTGTGAGCTCATATTCTTTGATAATTCATCTATCATTCAAGATCAAGAATCAAGCAAGAGCAAAGCTTTAAAAGCTTAAACACTACATCATCTTTCTATATATTTTGTAATAGTGTAAGGATCAACTCTATCCTTTCTAATTAGAGTGAAGTAAGGATAATCTCTAGCCTTTAGAATTAGAGAGAAGTAAGGATCAACTCTAGCCTATAGAATTAGAGTGAAGCAAGGTTATCTTTACCTTACTTGCAAGTTTGAAGTGTTAATTCTTGCAAGTGAAAAAGAGAAGTGTAAAAGGTTTATCTCTACCTTCAAAGAGAGAAGCTAGTGGAGCAAACTCTTGGTGGGTGAGGCCAAGGAGTGGATGTAGTGCAAGTTTGTTAACACTTGCATGAACCACTATAAATCTCTTGTCTACTAATTGGTGATATCTCTCTACCCTTACTCTCTTTATTTCAAGTATATAAATTTGTTGTGTTATAAACTTCAAGAAAAATATTTTTAACACAACTTACAAATTTTTAATTGTGAAAAATTGGTAAACTAAGTGAAATAACCTATTCACCCCCCCTCTAGGTTCTAACAATTGGTATCAGAGCAAGTTGCTCTAAGATTTTTGTAAAAATTGTTTTGTGATACAACTTGCTTTGTAAATCTATAAGAAAACATTTTGTTACAAAAATATTGAGTTAGATCCATGGATTTAAATGATAACCTAAGTTTGGGGGTTTATATGGCTACTTTACCCATGTTTATTGACTATACACTTTTAGGTTGGAAAACCTATATGATGACCTTCTTGAGATCAATAAATTATGACATGGGTGATTTTATTGAAAGTGATTTTGATGTAAATGAGATTGAAAGAGAGTCACTAAATAAACAAATATTGATATTTATTCATAAATCTCTTAAGGAAAGTAAATATGAATATATGTGTTCTTACACTTGTGCCAAGAGATTATGGAAGGATATAGGTAAACTTGAGAAGCTTGAAGTAAGAAGAAATGAAGAAAAAGAGACATCAAGAGAACTTACTTGCTTCATGGCTTTTGAAGAAAATGAGGTATATTTCATAAATGATTCTAGTAGTAAAGATTACTTACATAATCTTTATGATGAGCTAAAAGATAAATATGATATGTTACTTGATATTAATTCAAAACTCATTACCAAGATCAATGATTTGAAAAATGTTAGAATTCAAAAGTTATCAAGTGATGAAGGAGGTCATGAGTTTTCAATTGAAACAAGTAACATATCAACAAATCTATTAGAACCATTAAAAATTGTGAAAGAAAAGGCAAAAGAGAAAATCCAGAAGGTTCACGGTCGATACACGGTTTTACCACGGTCGACCCACGGTCGATACACGGTTGATGCCGTGCATCTTCCGTCAGCTCACTGGAATTTTCAAAAGTTTGAAAAATACAAGATTGCCTCTAGTTCTTTCACTAGTATGCCTAAGGTTGAATGTAATAAACATATGATAAAGTCTTATACTCCAACTTCAAGGTATGAAAAAGGTTTCAAGATAACACCAAGGTGGATCAAAGTAGGTGTTTTTGATACTAACAATCCCGGACCCATGAAAAGATGGGTACCACACATGTGAAATATGTTTGAGTTGTAGGTTGCAATTGAGGTTGAATTTCATTCTTGATGCAACTTGAAGTTTTGTGTGGATGAAAGACTTGGATGATAAATCATCAAGAATTATGCTTTTAAACAAAACTAGTGAAACCCAATCAAGATAAGTTTCTCTTTTACTTCTCAAAGCTTTATATGTTGACATCTATGTGTTGAAAGTGCCATGAGAACTTATGTGAAACTACTTGAGATGTTTAAATGTGATTATAGTATCTAGTGCTTTAGATAAACTTGATTTGCCATAAAGAACTAAAGGGTTGCAAAAACATTAATAAAAGACATGAGAAATTATGTTATGTATCATAAAATACTTTAGAAAATATTAAAATTGTCATGGCTTATTAAAATGATTTAAAGTCACACCTTGTACTAGAATAGCATGACGAAATCTTAGGAATTACTTGGGATTGAAATTTTTATAAAACACATCATTTTAAATTAAATCTTGGGATCTATCAAGAAAATATATATTTCCAAGATTTTATTGATATGTGTAACTATTGAAAAATTCCTAAGATATTCTAATAATGATGTGTGTGAAGATAATCATTTAAATTTGCCATGAAAATAAAAAAGTATTGATATAAAATCAACTTAAGTAAAAATAAATTGTATTGCATGACAAGGTAATTAAATATGAAAGACATAGAAATACTTATCATATTCCTAAATGTCTTGCAAAGGTAAATTCACACTCATGTAAAATGATCTTTGATTAAGTTACAAAGTTGAACTATGTGGTGCTATAACGACATATTAATTATACTCACATCATTTGGACTTGTGTTTTACATCATACAAAATTTAGTTTGAAGTCCTTCTTGACATAGGCAAGACAAACATTAAACTATGTTGAAAATCATTATATGTCAAAACTTGTGAAACTTGATAGTTAATCAATAATTCTATATTGATTTGGTTTTATAAAGTTAGAATATTTAAACTATATCTAAACAAGTGTATTTGGTTTTGAATGTGAGAAATATTGTGCTTAAAGTTAAAATTGCATATTGATGAACAATATTTTTAAAATTTGATATACCATGTTCATGTTCATCATATTTCCTTAAGTGATTATATGCAATGCTTGAATTTCTCACAAATCATGTTTTGGCTAAAAGTCTCTAAATGATATGGAAATATATGTTATATATTTCTACATATTGAAATGTATAGTCAAATAATAAATTATTTGTCAAAGAATTAAAGGTTTGCTTAAATCCCATGGATTTCATTTTCACATACACTATTTGGGTTTAAGTAATTAAAGAACCAAATTAGATTTTATCATAAGTATCATTGTCTTGGATTTTAAAAGATAACATATTACAAATTAAGACAACTTACTTTGATAAATCATAATTGTGACTTCATAAAATGGTGCTTAAAAGTTATATACATAATTTAAAAATAATTAAGATATATTAAAGAAATAATATTTCAAACACACAAAAGTTCAAATATATAGCGACATATATACTAAACCACTTAAGAAAGAACTAGTTGATACAATGAGATTTGGTTTAGAAATGATTGAACATGTTCCCTTGGAAATAAAGTTTGATTATGTGAAACTTTTCAAAATTGTGATTCCAGAAGGTTCACGGTCGAACCACGGTCAAAGCCGTGTATCGACCGTGGGTTCTCTGCCAAATAATCAAATCCAAAGAAAACCCACGGTCGACCGTGGATCGTCCGTCGGTTGTCTGACGGATTTTAATCCTATTTTGCCTTATTTCTCTCTCCTCTCACCACTTTATCACTTTACCCATCTTCCCCATAGAAACCCTAGCCGCCATTGTTGCTTTGTCACTCAAAAAGCTTAAAACAAATACAAGAAACAAGAATTTACCTTATGATTGGAACTATGGTTGAAGCCCGGGTTAGATTCATGGTCCATCTACAAGTGAAAGTTTCTTCATTCTCGATCTCTCACTTGATTCATGAATCCTCTTCACTAAAGTAAATTCCTCATCATTGTTTCTTCTTTATCTTCTTAGGGTTTCACTTTGCACATAAATTTGACATTAATCATGTATGAACAATGTTGTGTAATGTTTAAGCCTTGGGTTTAGGGGTAAAGAATGAAGGAAGGAAAACCAACATGATAAAAAATAGGTTTTTCACATAATAAAGCTGAGATAATATTTTTCTCATTTTATGCTCTCAAAAGTATCAACTCACTTGTTATTGAAAAGTTAAACAAATAAATAAAAAGTGAGCAGGTGCTTCACGGTCGATCCACGGTCGAGACCGTGCATCGACCGTCGACCCTCTGGAGTATCTTAATTTCGAAATCAATCAAGTGCTCCACGGTTAAACCACGGTCGACCGTGACTTCGACCATGAACTTGATGTGACTTATAGATAGGTTTTCTCTTGCTTAAGACTAATTATGTATCAATGCAACATTAATAATTCAATTGTCTTTCGAAATCTTTAAATATTTAGGACACATGAACCAAATTGTTGAACACATACATATTAAGTTTTTTTTTCACATATGTGTTTCAAATTTAATGAATTATCTTTTGTTTTACATCACCTCATCACCTATTACTTTGAGTACGTATGCAAAATTTTAACATCATTATAAACAAATGAATAAAAGCATGTTTATGTTACTAAAATGCTATGCCTAAACCTTTGTGCGTTAAATAAATTATACTACCTTGGTTTTGTGCAACATTATGCCAACATGCAACTCCTTTTGATGTTAAAGTTTGAATATCTTGTCTTTGGCTCAAATTTTAAGGACTTAATTCAAAAAGTCAAGACTATTAGTAAAGGTGATAAGCTAATTAAACTTGCAATGTCATAAAATGATTAATATGATGTTAAGAGAAGATTTTATTAAATAAGTAGAGACATGCTTATATCTTATAATTCATAATAATCACACACTAAAAGTTGAACTATGACATAAGGGTTTGATAAATCAATTGGTCAAACATTTCATGTGTTACTCTTAAAAGAACTCACCAAGTAATTGCATGCGTAAAGGTATAAAGTTAATTTACACAAACCTCATGCCTAAATTCTATATCTTGTATGGTTTGTAAAGGTAAAATGCTTTTATGTAACTTATATGTGAAACTCATCATCTTTTGTTTATATCAACAAGAAATGTCACCAAAAATAGCAATACATGTTAAATGATAATACTTTGGTTCATGTTTGACATATCCTTGTTCTTAATGTAATCAAATTACATATGTGATTCTTACATGAAATATCACTAAACATATGTAACATTATGATATGTCATTCATGCTCATCAAGTGTTGAATAATTATCATATAACGAATTGTGGTCAAGCTATCTCACACATAGATTTTTAATATAAGATCACTATCAAAAGAGTCTTTGAAATAAGTTTGTGATGAAAGATATATATGAAGATGATTACATGGTGAAGAAATATAAATTAACACATTGATTGTTGCAAGTGGTTCTCTCTTACTATCTTGTCATGGTACTTAATGAATTACTCTTTGTAATCAAGATAGTACAATTAGATGACAAGTTATGCCTCATATAAGAAATCATGTTTGTCATCTTGATATATGCTTGAGTATGCCTATGTTCTTAAATGACTATCTCATGTGTCACACGCTTAATTTACTATCACTTGACACATGAATCTATGAGGTATACGTGCATAAATAATGATTATAGTATATGTATTGCACGCTATTTGTACTCATGAGAACACTTTTCATCTTAATCTTGTTGAATACACAATACATATAAATAGAAAACAAATTTGAATATAAGATAAAATAACAAGTAAACTTATACTTAAGCCTATTTTCTCTATCAAAAGAAGATAAACTTAGGAAATAATGAACCAAACATGTAACTACAAAATCTTTGTTTGACTTGCTTGCAATTAGAAAACTTTTGTGTAGTTATAATAATGTGAGTATATTTTTGTGTGTAAACGTAGGTATAGAATTAACTTAAAATATGTAATACTTGAGAAATATACATATCAATGTTGATTGTAATCTTGAAAAGATCAACACTATATCAAATGTGTCATAATATGTTGATCTACATATACAATGAATTATTCTTTGAAGATCAAGATATTATACATAAATGACATCATGTGCTTCTTACATACAATCAAAACAATTGTCAATTTTGTGCACACATTGGTCACTTACTTGATTAAACTATACATGCTACATTCATTATCTTATCATGAAAAGATGAAAATCATAAGTGAGCCTACATGCACTAGAATACTCATGAATGTATAAACAAAGGTTGATCTATCAGATTATGGTCCAAACAATGATTAAACCTTTACTTGCTACATAATGTATACGAATAAATATCAATTAGAAATGAACAATAATATTGAAATAATCTCCACAATCTTGAGCTAAGAAATTTTTGATACTTGACTAATGATTATGATTGTGGATTTTGGTTGTCCCTAACTTAATTTGCATATTTTAAAGGGGAGTCACCAACCAAACAAAAATATTTCATATATATTTGTTCACACCCTCACTTCCTATCATTAGTATAATACAAGATACATAAATCTCTCATGCTTCCTACTTGAGTTTATGCATATACTTTTGTATATTTTGCACTTGTGTTTTGTTGTCTATCTTTTGTCAAGAGCTACGGCAAAGGGATCATAAATCAAGGGGGAGCTTTGATCAAGGGGGAGCTTTGATCAAGGGGGAGCTTCATCATATATTTTGTGCTAGATCAATAGGGGAGAGGAATGTTCCTTTTTGATTCGACAAAAGGGGGAGAAGAATGTAGATGTGCAACATTGTTAACATGAATAAATTTGTGTAGCAATATTAATTAAATGTTGCATATTTTGTCATCATCAAAAAGGGGGAGATTGTTAGTGCATACATGGTCACACATAAAGAAATGCACTCCTTATTTTGATGATGATAAAAATATGAACAAGTAATATTATTGCTTATCAAATTTATTCATATGTTCATATGCTACATTCTTTAAAGGTTAACAAACCTAAAATTAGTGATCAAGTGAAGAATAAATAATTGAAGACTCAATTCAACAAGAAAAGAAGAAATCAAGATAAAGGAACCTTCACGGTCGATCCCGCGATCGACCGTGAATCAACCGTCGATGCTCAACTCGCAACTCTTAAATATTGTTCTTCTTCAAGTCAACCGAACTCGTACTTAACAAGTGAAGATGATATCTTCAAAGCCGATGACGAAGATATCTACAAACAAGAGTTCGAATTATATGAGCTTACAAATAAAAATAATTAAATTAGTTTATGTTTTTATAAAATTATTTTTATAAAAACTTTTATAAAAATGACAAAGATTTTATAAAACTCAATTGTGTTGGTTGATTAAATCTAAGACTTCCTATTTTAAGAAAATAACAAACACAATCCTACTTTGAAACAATACACCACCATAATTGGCAAAGGAATCTCCCAAAGGGGTAAAATTCCAACATGCTTTGTGTATTGGTTTCCAAACTTCCATTTTTGTGTTTGAATTCAAACATTAGAAGTATGGGATCAACCAACCTTTTGAACATATACTTTTCAGTTGATTTTTATGGTAAAAATGAGTTGAGTGTGGTTTTAAATAAAGTCCAACGTCTATATTGCAAAGAACAAGAAAGTCCAGGTACCTCACGGTTTTAGCCACGGTCGACCTTGGATCGACCGTGGGGGTACTGGACAGCTTTTGAACTTTCAGCTTTTTCCTTATTTAAACCAACTCAAACCTCATTTTATAGAATCTCTTGCTAAAGCAAAAACACATAACATATATTCTTATCTTGTGAGCTCATATTCTTTGATAATTCATCTATCATTCAAGATCAAGAATCAAGCAAGAGCAAAGCTTTAAAAGCTTAAACACTACATCATCTTTCTATATATTTTGTAATAGTGTAAGGATTAACTCTATCCTTTCTAATTAGAGTGAAGTAAGGATAATCTCTAGCCTTTAGAATTAGAGAGAAGTAAGGATCAACTCTAGCCTATAGAATTAGAGTGAAGCAAGGTTATCTTTACCTTACTTGCAAGTTTGAAGTGTTAATTCTTGCAAGTGAAAAAGAGAAGTGTAAAAGGTTTATCTCTACCTTCAAAGAGAGAAGCTAGTGGAGCAAACTCTTGGTGGGTGAGGCCAAGGAGTGGATGTAGTGCAAGTTTGTTAACACTTGCATGAACCACTATAAATCTCTTGTCTACTAATTGGTGATATCTCTCTACCCTTACTCTCTTTATTTCAAGTATATAAATTTGTTGTGTTATAAACTTCAAGAAAAATATTTTTAACACAACTTACAAATTTTTAATTGTGAAAAATTGGTAAACTAAGTGAAATAACCTATTCACCCCCCCTCTAGGTTCTAACACTTTGATTAAGGGGAAAATTGGAAAATAACAAAAAAAAGAAAAAAAATCAACTTTATAAATTAAAAAAGGGCAAACTGCTTCATAATACAACGAACTTTTGCTAAGCTACCAATGTATACAACAAACTTTAAAATTTTAAAAAAAATACAACCAACTCAGTTATGGCTTCCATTCTATACAAGATTACCTCCTATAGCAGGTTAACAGGTAAATCCTCTTTATTTTTAACTTTTTTTATTTTAAACTTGGAGAATCTGGAAATATCATGAAGAAACACATATATCTTCTTCAAGTTTCTCTTGAATCTACACACACTCACACAGACGATGAAGATTGAAGACTGCACACACCTACACATATCTTTAACTTACCTTTTTGAACCACACACCACTCCCACATATCTTCTCATGACCGGCGACCTCTCATCACCGCCGTAGTCTTTGTAGGAAGCCACCGCCGTCGTCTTGCAGAAGCCGCAACCGCCGCCGTTGAAGCAAATCGTCGCCGGCGTTGAAGTAAACCATCACCGACGTTGAAGTAAACCACCATCGCCGTTGAAGTAAACCACCACCGCCGTCGTCTCTGCAAAGCACACCACCGATCTTCAAAGCAAAAAACCTTCAGATCTGCATCGATTTGGTTGAAGCAAATCGTCGGCGCCGTTGAACAACCGCTGTCGTCGTGCTCTTTCGAACAACCGCCGCCATCTCCTTCAACCACCATCGATTTGGTTCCAGGTGTGTGTGTGTGTCTCTCTCTTCATTCAGATCTCCTTCAACCACCGCCATCTCCTTTTTCGTGGGTATTGATTAGGGTTTTTTCGATTTTCTTTTCAAGGTTGTTCAAATCACAGATCTAGATTTGTATTCTGAATGTTCTTGAGATATAGGGATTTGTTTACAAATTTGGTATTTGTTATGTACATTTTTTGTATATCAAGGTTCTTATTTTCAAGCTTTAGATTGTATATTAGGGTTCTTCATCTTCATGATTTGCGGTTTTCTTTCAAAATCTAGGATTTGTGACAAATTTGAGTTTATATTCAAATATACTTAAGTGCTTTTTGTTTATGATTGAATTAATTATTAAAGAAAATATATATTTATGCTTAAATCAGATTTTGTTTATGCTTGAATACCCTGCATTTGTTTGTTAAGTTGAAGAACACACATGAATATCTTGAAGAAAACATTAATTTAGAATAAAAAAAATTAAAAACAAAAAGAATTTACCTGTTAACCTGCTATAGAAAGTAATCTTGTATAGAATGGAAGTCATAAGTGAGTTGGTTGTATTTTTTTTAAAATTTTCAAGTTCGTTGTATACATTGGTAGCTTAGTAAAAGTTTATTGTACTATGAAGCAGTTTGCCCATTAAAAAACCCCACTCAACTTTAAATGATCATAACTTATTCGTTTTTAAGAATTTTTGAAAAAATAATATATCGGTAGATTTAGTTTTTCGTCCTCTTTCAAACAAGACCAGACTTGATATATTTTTGAAACTTTTTTTTTTGAAATGCAACTTTTGCATTTTGAGCTGTGTTCATTCTAAATGCAAAATGCAAAAAACGCAAAACACAAAATATAAACATGCAGGTCATCTAAATGCTTCCAAAATACAAAAAATATGAAAATACAAAATGCAAATCCAACATGATTCAATGAAAATGCAGTCTAAAATGCAAAATTACACATTCAAACCCAAAATGCAAAATCCGAACAAAACACTACATACGGCCTAAAATGCAAACAAAAATTTCATGCTCAAAAAAAATTTAGAAAAATATGGGAAAGGTGATCTTGTTTGAAAGAGGATTAAAAAACTAAAAGATTGGTATAATTTTTTTGTTTAAATTCACAAAACTTAAAAAAGCGATGACAATTTAAAGTTTTTGGGGTTTTTTTTTTAATCGTGGGTTGTTGGAGGGGGATTTTCCATTTTTGCCATTTTCTTCCTATATTAATACATCATAATTACAGTTTTGCCGTCGTTAAATCTCATCCATTAATTTTGATGATCCAATGGTCTAGATTGGTTCTTTAGGTTCTTTGTTTAACACATTGTTCTTTATTGATTCAATTTCAATATATATATATATATATATATATATATATATATATATATATATATATATATATATATAGTAGGGATCTAGTACAAAAAATGTTATGGTACTAAATGTAAGAAGAGATCTCAACCATAAGATCTCTCCAAAAAACTGTAAAAAAAACATAAAATTCGGATATTTAAAAAGTTAGAAAAGGGTAGAATGGTAAAATCAAAATTAGAAGAAACTTGAACAGTTACTGAGAAGAGAAACCCATGATTTATCATCCCCCAAAATACACCCATTTTTATCAAACCCATTTTCAATCATCACCACCATCTCAGGCCAAATCTTTGGCCTGAGGCACAGGTTACAACTACTTAATGCACAACATACAATCATTTAATGCACAAAATACAAACCTTTGATTCATATATTACATATAATGCATAAAGTACAACCATTTGATGCACATAATAGAAAATATACACAGTTTGTGTACATCTGATGCACATGAGACATGGCGGCGGCGGCGGTGATGCATCACCGGTGGTTCCGTCTTGAATCTGCCGTGGTGCAGCGGAGGTGGTGGCCAATGCACAATCACTTTTTACCATTTAAAACCGTCGCCGATGCACACAAGAACCGTTGCAAAAGCGGGCTTCACAGGTGGGTTTCGTGTGGCGGTGGTAGTCTGCAACGTCACAAAGGCGGCGACGGGCTTCACATAGGCGGCGGCGGCTGCAACGACCATGTGAGCGGTAGTGGTGCGTCGAACTGAGATGTAGACGAAAAAATTGAGGTCGGCGATGGAGGTTTCAGGGGAGGGCATCGCTAGGGTAAGGAAGGTCCTCGACGCTTGCCTTCAAGGGTTGTCGCCGGCGGATTTGAAACGGTAGGGAATGGGATCTAGGGATTTGAAACATGGGTGGGATAGGTAAGGTAGCGGAGAGAGAATTATTATGGGTTACCCAATATACCCTTTAACTAAAAATGCCAAGTGGCAGCCTCTCCTTTCTCCTTACATTTAGTACCCTAATAATTTTTTTATTTGAACCTATATATATATATATATATATATATATATATACTATATTATGAAGCATTTACCACTTTTGTTTAAACTCTTAAACATTAAATAAGATAAAATTACTAATATACCCTCATTTAAACATAAAAGGAAATAACTAAATGACTTAATTATATTCTTAATTACCATTATAATAACTAAACATTCCATTAATAAATAATATTTTAAAAAGGCAAGTCAACACAAATTATAACAAATTAAATAAAAACAGATAAATAGTTAAAGCAATAAATAAATTAAAAAGCACACAAAAATATAGATGTTATGTATGAAAACTATTTAATATGATCATAGTGCGTAATTATGATACCCTACTATATCGAAAATAGACATGTTATAGAGTGAGAAATTTTTGTCGTCGCCGCATTGCTCGGGTACTATGCTAGTATATATATATATATATATATATATATATATATATATATATATATATATATATATATATATGAAGAAGTTCCATTGAGAACCATTTTTAATGCCAGAACCGCGAGAACCAATCTGACCCGTCCAATTTCCCCTATTTCAATGTCATTTCCCACCCATGAATTCCTCACATACACCCTGCCACACTTGATTCCCCCACGCTCTCCATCCATGAATTCCACTTATCAAATCAACGGCTAAG
This sequence comes from Pulicaria dysenterica, assembly GCA_947179395.2. Classification (NCBI taxonomy): domain Eukaryota; kingdom Viridiplantae; phylum Streptophyta; class Magnoliopsida; order Asterales; family Asteraceae; genus Pulicaria; species Pulicaria dysenterica. The sequence continues at coordinate 77,263,581 of OX359290.1, read as the reverse complement.
ATTGGTTCTCGCGGTTCTCGCACTAAAATCGGTTCTCAAAGGAACCCTCCCCTATATATATAAATATATATGTATGTGTTGGGGAGATAACAATATCAAACCTAAATCAAACCTGTCTATTAATTAAAATAGGATTTAATGTTAACAAAACCACATATTAAGTTTAGACTTAGATAAAATAAAAACATGTGTTGTTTTTCATGTTAGACTTAAAGAAAATTGTAAGTAAGAAGTGTAAGCAGAAGAAAACAAGTGTCAGTTGAACACTGAGTATCAGCTAAAGGAAAAGCTTCAGGAAGATCAGCTGAGAGGAAAAGATCAGTCAAGAAGCATCAGCTGAGGATCTACAATGGATCAGCTGATGGTCCAAAACCATCAGCTGAGGAAAGTTTCAAGATCAGCTAAGCTATCAAGGATCAGCTGACACAATCACATTGATCAGCTGATGCCTCCCATCTGTCAGATAAGGTATTTATTGCTTATTCAATCTTTCCTTTATAAGCTGATCATACACAAATGGTTAGCTGAGCCACTGGGATCAGCTGATTGTTTAGTTTGACTAGTTTATTAGCTATACTATGATTTGTGTTATCAGCTGAGCAAATCTAGTCAGCTGAGTCTTTCACATTTATCCTTAGCTAAGAAAAATTACATTTCCAGTTCAGTGTCTGTTAGCTGAGTAATTATTCTATATCTCAGTTAATAGTTTTTCATTGCAATATTTTCGTAAGTCAAAGGCAGAACATGTGTTGTTCATATTATGCCTTAGATCTTTCTTTGTAAAAGTACTTAGCACTTTTTGTATCTGTAAAGAGACAAAAAGTATAGATCTTTATCACCTGGAAAAGGAGAAAGATACTTTTGAAGAGAAGATCTCGAAGATATTCTGCTTCAACTAAGTATGGCTGGCAACTCTATACTTGGTAAAGTCAAATCTTCAGAAAGCATGGTGTTGATTAAAGCACAAGCATGGAAAGAGAAGTTTACTTTCCCAAAACATATAGGTAGTACTTTGATAATATAATAATAGATAGTGGGTAAACTCCTTACTGAAAAGTATGTTTACTTTACACACTTTGCTTGTAGAGTTAACTTACCTTTCACCCACTAACTTTATCTATTATAATATTATTAAACCAAGTACCTTTGTCTCCTTCTCTCTTCATCGACCCAGACACCACTTTGCTTATATATACTCATGCATGGAAAAATGCTAAGCATGCGAATAGATAGAGTTGAACACTGAAATCTCATCTGTTGAGAATTAGAAGAGTTAGCATTTTACTTTCAGTGTAACAAACTTGTTCATGTGTTGAACATCTTAAACATAAGTTGTTTAGGATTAGCTTAGTCTATGTGTTAGACGAATTTAGTTGCCACCTTTTATTTAACTTAGATTTTCCGCATCTAGTTCATGTAATTCTTGATTTACATCAATAAGAATTATATAAAAGTAAACCGTGTGTCACATAAATTTTAATTTGCTAAAGTTTGTATTCAACCCCCCCCCCCCTTCTACAAACATTTGTTGTTGTAGTATCCATTCGAGACCAACAATATGTATGTATACAGGATCAACTTAGACTCACCCTTTTAACATATAACCTAAAAAACTAATATGTACCATTGGATAATCAAAATCAATAGATGAGATTTAAAATGGCATAATTATAATTATCATGTATTAATTAACATGTAAAAGGGCAAACATGGAAAATCCCTCCAACAAACCCACTTTTTTAAAAAAAAATACCCCAAAAACTTTAAATTATCATAATATTTTAAGTTTTATAAATTTAAACAAAAAAATTATACCAATCTTTTAGTTTTTTTAATTCTCTTTTAATCAATAACACTCTTTCCGTATTTTTCTAAATTTTTTTTGAAAATGCAAATTTTGTTTTGCATTTTGGGCTGCATTTTCATTGAATCATTTTGGATTTGCATTTTGCATTATCATATTTTGCTTTTTCGGAAGCATCTCTATGACCTGCATGTTCATATTTTGCATTTTTCGATTTATTGCATTTTGTATATTAGAATGAAACCCAGCTCAAATATAAACTTTGCATTTTCAGAAAAAAAAAATTTAGAAATATATCAAGCCTAGTCTTGTTTGAAAGAGAAAGAAATACTGAATCTAACGATATTTTTGTTTGCTAAAATTCTTAAAAACGAATGAGTTATAATCATTTAAAGATTGAGGAGTTTTTTTTAAAAAAACAATTGTTGGCTAGAGGGAGGGTGTGAGTTTTTTTTCTTCATTTTTGTCCATAAACAACATGTCACGTGTCATCACCAAGAGTGACTCTTTAGGTTCTATGTTTAAGGGAGGTTTTATATGAAACATTACCTATTATATAATATAATATAATATAATATTATATAATATAATATATATATATATATATATATATATATATATTATAAATAGAATCAATATAGAACCTAGCCTTAAACATAGAACCTAAAAAACCAATCTGAACTATTGGATCATCAAAATTAATAGATGAGATTTAAAATGACATAATTGTAATTATCATTTATTAATTAACATGTAAAATAGCAAACATGAGAAATCTTCAACCCACGTTTTTAATAAAATAACTTTCAAAACATTAAATTGTCATATTTTTTAAGTTTTGTGAATTTAAACAAAAAAATTATATCAACCTTTTAGTTTTTTAATCCTCTTTCAATCAAGACCACTCTTCCCATATTTTTCTATATTTTTTTTGAAAATACAAAATTGTTTTGCATTTTCGGATGCATTTTCATTTAATCATTTTGGGTTTGCATTTTGCATTTTCATATTTTGCTTTTTCGGAAGCATCTCTATGACCTGCATGTTTATATTTTGCATTTTTCGATTTTTTGCATTTTGCATATTATAATGAAACCCAGCTCAAATATAAACTTTGCATTTTCAAAAAAAAGTTTTAGAAATATATCAAGCCTGTCTTGTTTGAAAGAGAACGAAAAACTGAATCTAACGATATACTTTTTTTTGCTAAAAATTTTAAAAACGAATGAGTTATAATCATTTAAAGATTGAGGGCTTTTTTTAAAAAACAATTGTTTGCTAGAGGAGGGCGTGAGTTTTTTTGTTTTTTTTTTTGTCCATAAACAGCATGCCACGTGGTATCACTAGGAGTGGTTCTTTAGGTTCTATGTTTAAGGGAAGTTTTATATGAAACATTACCTTTTATATAATATATATATATATATATATATATATATATATATATATATATATATATATATATATATATATATATATATATATATATATATATATATCAAATCAATAAATGAGATTTAAAATGACATAATTGTAATTATCATGTATTAATTAACATGTAAAATGGCAAACATGAAAAATCCCCGACCCACGTTTTTAAATAAAATACCCCTTAAAACTTTAAATTGTCATAACTTTTAAAGTTTTGTGAATTTAAATAAAAAATTATACCAATCTTTTAGTTTTTTAATCCTCTTTCAATCAATACCACTCTTCCCATATTTTTCTATATTTTTTTTAAAAATGCAAATTTTGTTTTGCATTTTCCAATGCATTTTTATTGAATCATTTTGGGTTTGTATTTTGTATTTTCGGAAACATCTCTATGACCTGCATGTTCATAATTAGTATTTTTCGATTCGTTGCATTTTGCATATTAGAATGGAACCGAGCTCAAAATCTAAACTTTGCATTTTCAAAAAAAAAGTTTTAGAAATATATCAAGTTTGGTCTTGTTTGAAAGAGGACGAAAAACTGAATCTAACGATATACTTTTTTTGCTAAAATTCTTAAAAATGAATGAGTTATGATCATTTAAAGATTGGGGAGGGTTTTTTTTTCAAAAAGTTGCTGGAAGGAGATGAACTAAGCGCGTGAGTTTTTATTTTTTTTTAATTTTCGAGTTTTGCCCCCAATCAATATGTCACGTGTCATTACCTGGGTTGTTCTTTAAGTTCTATGTTTAAGGGAGGTTCTATATGTGGGTGAAGGCATTTAAGGCTCCAGGTCTGGACTTAACAAATACATATAAATATATATATATATATATATATATATATATATATATATATATATATATATATATATATATATATATATATATATATATGAAGAGGATCAAGTAAAAAGTATATTAACGTAAAAATGGTAAGAGGCAATAAAAAATCCTTTTTATTGATTAAAACTAGTTGTTCATCGATTTCTTTTTGATGAATCCAACATATTCATCACTTTTTACACAGCAAAAGAGATTTTCAAATACAGATTTTGAAACCAAATTTTTGGAATAATTTGGTGATGAACAAAATGCTTTCATCTAAAAAGTGATGTATATGTTGGATTCATCAAAAAGAAATCGATGAAGAACTAGTTTTAATCAATAAAGATAATGAACTAACAATTATCAGTTGATGTATATACTGAAAAACTATCACTAATCATCCCTCTTACACTTTTTACTTTAATTTACCTTTTATTTGATCTCATCCCTATATATATATATATATATATATATATATATATATATATATATATATATATATATATATACGGGACGGTTCAAACGAGAACCGTTTTTCGTACGAGAACTACGAGAACCAATTACAGTCGTTGATCAAAGAGATGGAGGGTTGAGATTAAAGAGTTGTTAATGGATAACGTTAAACTAATCAAATTTATCCTTAATTAATTAAGGGTAATTTAGACATTTTTACATTACCCCCACATATTTTAAACTATTATATCTATGAAACGAAAATGTGTTAAATTACGAAAATTATACCAAATAAACGATAAAATTATGCTCTTTAATTTGAGACAGTTCTTGATATGTTTTTTTCAAATTTTTTTTTGTGTTTGCTGGTTTTTTTTTCCAGTATAGCTCGAAATATGCACTAGTGCAAAATTTGCACAAGTGCAAATTTTGTACATGATGCATAGATTCACCTAGTTTATTAGATGTAAATATGTTTTGCACAAGTGCAAATTTTGCACATGATGCACAGATTCACGTATTTTTTTCAGCACAAATGTAAGTAGTTGCGATATTGCAAATATTTGCACATGTGCAAATAGTTGGGAAAGTGTAATATTTTCACAAGTGCAAGAGTGTAATATTTGCACATGTGCAAATATTTGCACATGTACAAATATTTGCACAAGTGCATATATTTACACAAATTCACCTAATTTTTCTACCCGGATATAGATATGCACAAGATAAATTATCAACTATTTACATATAATTTACTTAAAATTTTAGAGTAATTAAACAAATAATAAACTAATATATAACTTAAAGTTTCATATTATTAATTTCTTTTTGAAAAAATAACTATTCAAGTAAATCTAACTTTCCAAAAAATTAAAAATAAATAAAAAAGACTAGAGAAATAGTAACATCAGTTGACTGATGTATGATGTATGTGTCATCTTTTAGACAACTTTTTCAGAAAATTAAAAATAAAAGAAAATAAATATTAATGAGAAATAAGACATAGCTTCATAGTTGAGTGGACCGATGCTTTTTGGGTCTTGAAAATCAAAATTTCTTTATCTCTCTCTCTCTGCCTCTCTATTTCTAACTCCAGCGACCAACCAACCATAGGTACAAAAAGCATGAAAGAAAATACCCGCTGCTCTCCGTCTCCGGGAACCTCACCGCTTTCGGAATCCGGCTGCAAGGATTTTGACCTCCGGTAACGGTGTCGGTTAGTGTCCAAAAACCGGCAATGCTCTCTGTTTCTCTCTAGAATCTGGCTTCGAGTAAGAGTTTTTTTTGGATCCTTTTGTCGATTGTGTTGGTTTATGCTTGGATCTAGTCTCTTTATCCATCCCCGAGTTTGTATGTGTAGATTTAGGTTGTGTATGTGTAGATATGGGTTTATGGATGTTCGTGTGGTGGCTGGTTCAATTGTTTGTAGATCTAGTGTTTATTGTGTATTTTTTTGGTGGATTATGGTCGACGGGGGTTCGCCAGATTTTGAAGCAGTAGCCGGAGTTACTGGGTATTTGTTTGCACAGCTTGGTGTTAGGTAAGAGAGAACAGTGCAGGGTTGTGACGTTAGAGAGGAATTGAAAGAGCATCTAATAATACAAAACCGAATATTCCATAACTGCCCTTCCTATTTAAAATTAAATGAAAAAGACAACTATTAAAATGATTGGTTAGAATTGGTTCTCGCAGTTCACGTACGAAAAACAGTTCTCGTTTGAACCACTACCTATATATATATATATATATATATATATATATATATATATATATATATATATATATATATATATATATATATATTCCCCCTCCTTCAATGTCATTGCCCACCCATGAATTCCTCACATGCACCCTGCCACACCCTATCACTCCACGCTCTCCATCTATGATACTTCCCATATCCAAGGAACGGCTGAGATTGGTTCTCGCGGTTCTCGCGCTAAAAACGGTTCTCGCATGAACTTTTGTCTATATATATATATATATATATATATATATATATATATATATATATATATACCTATCTAATAAAAAGTGACTATACCCTAATTGAATGACACGTATCATAAACAGCTGCATACTATTCAACCATTTGCTTCATTAACAAATGTTTCTTTCCAGACAACAAAAAGCCCTGAATCAAAGCCTACCTATCTTCTCTCCTAACCCCCATCCCCTCCAGTCACCATGAACTTCGGCTACGCTCTCATCACTGGCTCCCGTACAAAGCTTTCGTCTTCTACAAGTGAAACCCGCGGGCGACTGCTACTCCGAACTCATTGAGGACGACGGGCCTCTCCACAACAGCCTCGTCACTTGTTATGTACCAATTGGAGAGTTAGTTGAAAGTTGTTACAGTTGGTTAATCCTTTGTATAAATACAATAGCAAGAGTGTGTGTTAGGGAGCTCTTAGTCAATTGTAAATTCTCTTTCTAGTTGTAACATTCTCTCTAATTCAATGAAATCATCCTATTTGATTTCCTAAGCATTCAATTTTCAATTCCTTCTTCTTTCTTATGGAATTCTGGTTTGTTTGTAACATTTCTTCAATTCATAATCTGAATTCTGGAAATGACCATATCAATTGGTATCAGAGCTATGATCTTGGCGACAAATCGCAGTTAATTGACTCCTCCAACTATGAATACAAGGTCAGTTAACATGGACGAATCAACTAAGGCGGTCTTCTCTGAAGCAATTACAGCTGCGATGCAACAGTCAAATGGATGCAATAAGCAGAGCAATTGAAGCAAATATTAAACAGTCAATGGAAGGTATTACGATGAAGTTAAAAGAAATCACAAGCAAGATGGAAGAAGTTGCTGATCAACAACAAATCATGGTGGGTATGGTGCAAACTCTATCAAGAAAAAACTCAGGTTATAGTCTAATACCTCCCTTACCTTTTAATGGAACATCAAACAAGGAATTTTTCCATAATTCGGGTGTTGATTTTAATGCGATGAGATGTTCCAAACACGATCCTTGTGTTCCAAATCTCTCCATTCTTGATGAATCTGTGATGAAAAGCGTTCCTAGCTTACAAATGGGGGAACCCAAAGTAAAAGTTCAAGAAAATGAAAAGAATGAAAAAGATGCACACTATGTGTTTGATGAAATGTCTGCTGCTGATTCAGACATCCAAACAAATGATGAAACAGGTGTAGTGACTAGCAAAAAGATTGATGATAATGTGGTTAGATCTTTCATTCAGTCAGATCTCAAAACATGTGTGATATATGAATGGGTTGATTCCAAAGGTTCTTGGGTTAGTCAAGATGACAAAGTGAGTGTTCCAATCAAGAATCTGGAATCAGCAAACACAGGAATAAAGAAAGATTACGAGAATGGATTTATCAAATTTGAGCTGATTGTTCATCAATATTTTTCTGATTTTGTTCATCCTCTTCATCTATCAAAGCCCTTAAAAAAGTTCTTGATCAAGATGGATTCGATTGAAGCAATCTTAGGATTCTTGAGGACAAGAATCTTTTCAAGGAGGATGGATTGTTATGTACCAATTGGAGAGTTAGTTGAAAGTTGTTACAGTTGGTTAATCCTTTGTATAAATACAATAGCAAGAGTGTGTGTTAGGGAGCTCTTAGTCAATTGTAAATTCTCTCTCTAGTTGTAACATTCTCTCTAATTCAATGGAATCATCCTATTTGATTTCCTAAGCATTCAATCTTCAATTCCTTCTTCTTTCTTAAGGAATTCTGGTTTGTTTGTAACATTTCTTCAATTCATAATCTGAATTCTGGAAATGACCATATCATCACTACTCCTCTCTGCCATCGCCGGCCTTTGAGGACAACCAGTCGTTTGTGGTTAACTCGCTGGTACGCTAAATCTATCTTTACATCATCAGTTTCGTAAAGCCTCTCCATGGCAATTGCTCCTTTTGTGTATGCTCTTCTCTGCCATTGCCGACATTTGAGGCAATCGTAGTTTCTGGTTACCTCAATTTGTGTCATTCCTGCACGCCAAGTTTTCGGTGAAATGTCACAATGAATTTTTATGCCTTTTCTTCTGAACACTACTGAGTTATGAAATTGCCTTGTGGTCTTGGTTTATGGTTGTACCTATGCTCTTCCTTGACAGTTTAATACTTTAATTAGGCAGTTTTTAGTTTTAACTTTTAAGGTTTTACGCTTTATGATTCATCGTACTTTGAAGGTTCTGTGTTTTATGTTTTAAAACACAAAACTTAACATTCAAAATCAAGTTGCTGGAGGTTTTGCTTGAGTAGAAAACCAAATAAGAAAGCTCATGGGTTAGCAACAAAATCAAGTTGCTGGAGGTTTTGCTCTTCCTTGTACTCTTTCTATTCAAAATCAACAAAATCAAGTTGCTGGAGGTTTTGCTCTTCCTTGTACTCTTTCTATTCCAAATCAACATTTTTTTTGTTTTATAATTTTTGGGTTAGGTGATTGTAAAAAAAAATAATAGATTCAATTTTTTTGGTTCTACAATTTTTCGAGCTCTACAACGTTACTTAAGATGGTTTTTAGTTGTTCGGTTCTCTTTTTGATTTTCTCCACTTGAGAAGTTAGTTTTAAGTTATTTATTTGATTATTTGTTTGAGTAGTTGGTTTGTCAATCTGGAAACTTGATAACTAAATTCAATTGAATGATTTTTGTTGAAAAATAAATCGTACAACTCAAGTGGAGAGTCAGATGTTGTTAATTATGAGAGTCAGGTGCTGTTAATTAGAATTTACATGAGCCTTCCTTATGTGATTTTCTAATCAAGCAAAATTCAAGTAGAACCTCTCTTAAGTTATTTTAGCTGCCAATTTTAATTTTCCGGTTCGTTAGGTAATTCTCTATACGATATTATATATACGTTGTGCTATTTCACATCAGGTCATGTGGTTAACGTTTTTGCTTTGATTATCGATATACTTTGTTGTTCTGATGCACTTTATGCTATTATCTTTGTCGGAGTCGGTTATTAACAGTGCAAGCTTGGTTCCGTCTACTTGAGTGGCTTCTTATGTTCTAAAAGACCTTCAAAAGATTAGTTATAATGTGACCTGTTGATGTTTCTTCTATAAAATAAAATCTTTTACTGAAAAAATAACTGCCAGTTCTTGCCTTGCAAACTAGCTTTATAGTTCTTGCCTTTCGGTTCTTTTACTGAAAAAATTAGAAATATGTAGTAAAAAAATAACCAGATAAAGTAACTGCCTATCATTTTTTTCTTTTGATTAAAAAAAAATACGCATATATCGTTGCCGGTTGTTACTTCATTGAATAAGAAGGACCATTTGAATCGAATGTCAGCAAAATCTTTTACACTCGTATGTAGTTTCTTAGTGTAATTAATTTTGTTGCTCGAGGATATTAAATATCACATAGATATTAAACTTAAGCATTATTTATCTGCTTAGGTTGTTTATAAGCAATCCTACAACCTTAGGCCACGTAGTCAATTGGAAATCAATTGCAATAAGTCATTATTGTCAACTTGCATAGGCATGTTTCTTCTGTCAATTTTATTTTTCTCCTGAATATCTCATACGTGTATGGTATCCATTGGGATTGTAGATATAGACATTGAAGTTGTATGATTTCATACTTATTCAAACATGTTTAGTGGCGGTAGTTACTGCACAGAATGTGCTCGCTTAAATGTCCAACAAAAACCCAACTACATAATGATCTAGCTCCATCAATTTATCCATATATCTTTCGCTATGGAACTCACATGGCCATCCTTATTTTCTAAGATTTTGCGGCATTGCTTCCAGTAAGCACATGCATTAGTGACAATAGTTAAAGTGACACTATTAGGTTGGGTTTGTTAATAGCTTCTAACATGTCTTTTGTTGTCGATATATTAAGACTCGACTTATCATATCTTTAGTATTTTTTTCCGTATAAACACTAACTATTGATTTTAAAACTTAATATAAAACGCCGTGGGCTGTGCGTAGCACAGCTTAAAAACCTAACTAATATATATATATATATATATATATATATATATATATATATATATATATATATATATATATATATATATATATATATATATAATATATATAGGGGAGGGTTCCATTGAGAACCGATTTTAATGCGAGAACCAATCTTAGCCGTTGATTTGATAATTGGAATTCATGGATGGAGAGCGTGGGGGGATCAAGAAAGACATCAGTTGATTTGATAATTCGTTGATTTGATAATTAAAAGAGGGGGAATTGGACGGCTCAGATTGGTTCTCGCGGTTCTCGTATTAAAAATGGTTCTCAATGGAAATTCTTCCTATATATATATATATATAGACAAAAGTTCATGCGAGAACCGCGAGAACCAATCTAAGCCGTCCAATTCCCCCTCCTTTAATGTCATTGCCCACCCAAGAATTCCTCACATGCATCCTGTCACACTCTATCCCTCCACGCTCTCCATCCATGAAACTTCCCATATCCTAGGAACGGCTAAGATTGGTTCTCGCGGTTCTTGCATTAACAACGGTTCTCGAATGAACCCTCCCCTATATATATATATATATATATATATATATATATATATATATATATATATATATATATATATATTCCCCTGCCGATAGACGATTTCATCAGTTCTAGAGAGCAAAGTCTCAGATGCGATTCTTGAGCCATTGTTATCAAATTCATGAAGATTATTGTGTAGTTTATTGAGGTTTAATGGGTATTAGGAGCTGTCGAACTGGACGTAGAGCCGAGCGAAGAAGAGAAGAAAAACCATCGCAGAAGCATAACCAAATCGAGTGGGAACATCAAGAAAGACATCAGGTAAGCCTTCCTATGCCCTCACGATCGAATATGTATCAAATTTGTGGGTGAATCGTGTGGTGAGCTGCTCGAAGGCTGTGTTCCAGGCGAGAAGAGGAAATGGGGTTAGGGCACTCAAAATCGTATAATAATGAAATTAATCTAGCAGGGAGGGTCGACAGAGTTGTAGGAACCGAGAGAATCAAGAAGATTAGGAATCGATGAATGATTTAAGCTTAATTTCATATATACCCTTATCATACATCAAAAAATCTTATTTGCCTGGGTTAACTTATAAATATCTTATGTACTCGTATTAAGATTTCATGATCTTTTTATTTGCCCAAATCACCATTTTTATCAATTATTGATCATTTTAAATGAAATGTAATCATAAAATATAATTAAATAACTATTATGCTCTTCTTTTAAATCTATTTATAAAATTTCAACTATACTCTTACTAAACTTTATAAATATCACATTTATCCAAATTATATATATATATATATATATATATATATATATATATATATATATATATATATATATATATAGGATTCTATTAATTAATCCAAATACGGTTCATACGTATGTGTGTGTATATATATATACACAAGGATTAACGCACCAATCAAGAATTATGCTAAATCCTCAAAAACAAAACTGCACTTTCAGTGCCGAGTACATGTACAAACCTCAAAAACAAAATTGAATTAGGGGACGGCAGAAGGGACATGGGCGACAGCAGAAGGCACCGGCGAAGGCGGAGGAATAAGGTGGTGGGGGAAGCCGACTTGAGGAGAAGCGCAATCGGGAGGGCAAAACGAGGAGACATGAATGGGAGAATTGGGGGATAGAGGAGATCACATAACAAACATGTATCTATTGAATTGAAGCAAGGGCAATAATGTGTTTTTAGTATTTTTAATAATTATAAAGAATTTAAATTTATATAAAATGATAAAAAAAAATTGATATAAATGGTAACTTGGCAAATAAGGTATTATGAAATCTTAAGAAGGGTATATAGGATAGTTATAATTTAAGCTGGATAAATAAGATATTTTAATGTTTAATAAGAGTGTATATTAAATTAACCCAATGATTTATGGAACTTAGATTAGAGCCTACGGTTCGAGCTTGGAGTGCAATTGAGAGAAGTAGAATCGGATATGAACACAAATGATAATTCAACTTGATGATAGAAAGCGACTGTTATGTGTTTAGAGATTTACAGAAACAGAAATGGTTGAGAATGTTTTATGCATGCGTCGGATCCTCCCTGGAAACATCGATGGTGTTCTTCAGGAACAAAAACAAGTTTTGTGTCAACTGAAATCTATAATCGGGCCTGAAAACCCTTATTGGGCCTAAAACAAGTGAAATCAGGGCCTGCTATTTAAAAATTTGAAATGTAAACATTGAATTGAAAACCAAATTTGAAAACCTTCAAGTGGTGCTTTGAATTGAAACGTTATTGGGCTTCTTATTAATCAAATCTATTGGGACTTAATAGCCACCAAAAACTTGGATTGAGCCTTAAAGCGAATCGAAAACATTTGGGCCTTAAACCAACAGAACCGTGTGGCTTATAAACAATTGAAAACCTATTCGGCTTCAAACTGAAAACTCATTTAATTTAATTGTAAGTGAGACGGGCTTAGGAAATTGAAAACTTGGTTTCCAGTTAACGTAGTTTGGCTTTTTAATTTTTGTAAATGGGCTAAATGGTTAGGTTGTTTTTCAGTTTATTATTTTATATATGTCTTTTATGTTTTTATATGTAACGTATTATTGTCCATTGAATGGACTCTGCACTTATATATAAAAAGTTTGTATGTATTTTCTTATTCAAATTTGTATTTTTATTGAGTTATTGTTGACTATGACACCTGCTTTTTTTTTATCACTCTTTCCTTATATTGGTTCTACTTATTTGACTAACCAATGAAAATCAACATATATTCGTGTAAAACTAATAATCTTATATACCTATACGCCAACGTTCTTTCAACTAAGATTATCCTACTCAAAACAGATAAATATAAAATCATATGTCAACGATATTATATGCATGTCCATGTTTAGACGGGCTTGAAACCTAGTTCATTTTAATACATCAATACCACTTAGGCTATTTCGAAGATTAAACTCAAAATATCCTTGTCCTTACACGATGGCCCTTAATTAAACTAAGATTTGACGTCTAGTCACTATTTTATCATTTTTGTTAAGTTGTTGTCCAAATCAGTTTATGAAAACCATGTTACTATTAAAATAGGTTTTAAAACTTTAGAACAGATGATCTTATGTTCCATATGGATTTATTCATTTCTTTTATATGGGTTTCTAATAAAAGCGAATTTTCTATATAAGCATAGCTGTTAGTTTGTTGGTTTTACTTTGAGTTACTCAACTTTCATTCAACTCAAACCAATGGTTTCTATAGGCATTTATTGGTTTTATTAAGTTTATAAAGTCATTTTTTTAAACGACTTCTAAAAATACCACAAATGTCTTCACAACGGGACTCGAATTCATGACCTTAGGCCATAACAACATCAAACCTATACTATCCATACCACTAGCCTATAAGACGTGAGTCATTTCCAAGATATCCATAACATCACTTTATGTGCTAAATCAAGAAGTAGAGTCACATTGACCCGCTTTAGCTCTAAATACCCATTTGATCATTTCTACTTCTATATAAAAAATATTTTGAAAGGCTTTATACATCTATAATTGGCTTCCTTGCATCAATCATCATCTAAATATGTTTTAAATAGGATTTTCAAACTAACCTTGATATGTATTCGCAACTGATTAGTAATCATCTTTATTTGAAGGAAACTTTTTAAACAATGATTTTAATTCAATATTCCATTGTTAATTTTCATCAGTTTAAATGGAATTTTCCCGTCTTAAGTCACCAACGGTTTATTTTCCGCTCTATATTGGTGAATTTCTAATGCTATTGAGTATTAACAATGGGATTTATTTGTTGAGATGTATTTGAAACGGAAGAAATACTCTATTGATCTTTTATAATTTATTAACATGTATCTGTTGGTAATTAACAGAATTAGTCTGTAATGATATTTTTTACATTGGTATGTTTTCTACCGTATCTACATGACCAATCATGTACTAAAATGTAAATAACAATAGTCATACCAAAAAAAAAGTTATAACATTTATATAACTAAACTTCATTTGTGTAAAAGTTAATATTTCACATACACTTAACATGTCTGATGTCTCAAGAAAATAAACACATCATAAGTATTTCGTTTAGTAAGCACACAATCATAAACTAGTAAATACGGAGAGTTAACATGTTGTATACATGTATATCACCATACATTACAAACATATGGGTTTTGATAGTCCTTGACTAGTGAAGTCACATCTACTTCGGAGGTCACATCGCCCTGGATATTACATCAGCATTGGCTAGTCCCAATGACTAAAGGGTGTCACATCAACTATCATCAAATCATATATCATCGCATAATACACAACATGCACAAATGCATCGTACCACGTTAAATAGGGATCATATAACTTGCCTTGATCAACTAAACATGTAATCACTCCACCATCAAATTTTATATAAAACTAGCTAACAATTAGTCAACGATCACCTACAATTAGTTCAATATCTAAACCAGATTATATGATTATTTACATAACTATGTCATGCCCTAGCCTTATACAAGCGTGTCTGGTATGACACACCGGTGTCCTATCCTTAGAGCATAGGGTGTGCCCCAAACCCTATCAGTGTCCTCTTAGAAACGTCCGTGTCCACTTTTAGACATCATCTGTTGGATGAGAACAATAGAATTTCATCCACAAAACCATTATCAATTCACAACCAAAGTGATTCCGGTGCTTGAAATTTAGCATTTAACAACCAAAATACTAAAAACAACTCCTTTTAACATAGATTTGACTATGATCAATTTACACCATGGAATTCAATTAATCCATTAACAAATTCAAAACTCATCAATATGATTAATAAGCCATTAAAATCAGCCGTCTTAATGATTAAACTATGAAATTCAAAATCAAAGTTGCTAATGACACTAAAGTAGGTGTTCAACTGTTCATGACTACAAAACTCAAATAAAATCACTAAATTAGAGTAGATAAGCTTACCACTAAGCTTTGGTTAACAATAATTCACCAACTAATCAAGAGACTCCAATTTTTTATTGCCTTCTTACCTTTCTCGACTTTTCCAGATAGGCAGACAATACCAACAATTTTGACTTTAAGATCAGTTTAATAATCCTTTATATACTTACACTACTTATGATAAATGGCATGGTAAGTCCTCTATGTTCCTTTCTTTACATATAAGCCACAAATCTTATTAAATAACATTTACTTTTATTTACTGGCATATATAGTAGGTCCTGAAATTAGTGTATACAATCTATTTTCACATTTTAAATTTAAAACACAAGTCGGCTTAAATAAATACTTTCATGAATAAAATTGAAGGCTAGACTGACAAATTTATATTTCTGGGAATTGAATTACGACCACGCCGTGGTTAAACCTCTTCTCCACTTCATCTTAAAGTTCTCGAAGATCTATAGAAGATGAAGACAATCTTTGAATCTTTTAGTGTGCTTCCAAAGTTCTCTCTTCTTTACTTTTTTTAATTCATAATTAAATAGTATTGAGTGACACTAAATCAGTAAATCTTACGTAACCTTGTGGTGAGAGTGAGGAGGATCATCGGTGCTAATATTCAATAAGATTCTGATTGTGAATCACTTCGGAAAAAAAAAATATATGAATAAATGAATGGATTTGTTATTATATTCAGAAAAGGGTGATAGTAATATATTATTCAACACCTCCAGTTTATTATGTAACAATAAATCATCATTTTAATATATCAATCTAGAGATGAAATTAAGGTAACATATATTTAAAATCAACATTTAAAGTAAGATGTTGTTTATTTTCAAAGATTTAAAATGTTACTCCATATCTATAAGAGAAGATATGGCATAGGTATAAATATCTGTAATAGATAAGTAATATTTAAACACTTTCAAAAATAATTTAAAGTAAGACCTTCAATATGTTATCACTTGTTCTTAACGACAGTCTTTTTTAGGAAACAAATTCTATTTTAAACTTAAAACCTCTAATCGGCAGTATAAAAATAAGGGAGTTGATCCAAATGTTTAGTCATACACAACAACGTACAATCAGTTATTACACATAATACAAGTTGATGATGCATAAAATTGTTGTGTATGATACTTTTGTTATATACGAATCACCTCCCCTAAAATAACTATAAAACCTCACAATTTATAAAAAATTATATAAAAAATAGATTGTGATGTAAACACATGAAAGATTCAAGATGCTATTTTAAAAATTATATAAATTGTGTACTCATAGGTTAAACGTTTAAAAACCACAGGACCATATGTTTCCTTCTTGGTTAAATATGTAATGTTCTATTTGTGTATATATTGTATTTATTACGAAATTCGAATATGAAGCACCAGTGGTCTAGTGGTAGAATAGTACCCTGCCACGGTACAGACCCGGGTTCGATTCCCGGCTGGTGCACTATTTTCCAATGTTTTTGTTTTCTACGTTTATCGAAGCCAGCTCGTCCTAAGATGGGCCTGTGATTGTGGGCTACTAATTCAGTTAAGAAGTTTATATACTTATATAGTTATTATTTATTATATAGGCGTTTTTTATATTTTTTATAAGATATCCGAACCGTAAGTATTACAGTTAACTCGAATAACACCACCTGTCACTCAATTAAACTAGTCTGAAATACTTTGAATCTTCAAAAACTCGATTGGTTTTTCTGGATATCAGTAATTTTAAGCCTAGTTTCAATAAAAATACCTTCTAAAAATTTTATAATTGATATAATGAATCGCTAATACAATATTAATGAACACCCAGTTTAATACCTTCACTATTGCTCTTACAAAAATAAGTTATTCAATTAGATTCAATTAATTCATAGAAAATAAAAAGTAAGAGTGGATTAGGATGCATGGACTTATTGATAGACTCTTGAAGCTGCCTTGGAAAATAGGATGTAGTAGAATTAAAGTATATATTGAGTAGGCCAGGGAGGTTAGGATGGGGATAAAAGGCCAAGACAAAGTCATTTTTTATGTATCACTTTATGCACTCTTTGCTTCAAAGGCATGCACAACGCAATTGACCCCATAAATCCATAATCATCATTCATTTTTTCTTCCGTACTCCCTACCTGCTCTTATGGTTTATCATCATGATAACGTCCTAATTTAAATGGAAAATTCAATTTCAGAAGTGGATTGCTTCGATGTGTAAGAAAAACCCTAACTTTTAAGTCCCTTCATTAGACGGTGATGATTTGATGATGACGAGGATGATGACGGGAACAATGAGGATGACGAGTAGGTACATTTGGTTAGTGACTTTATTGCATTTGGTTTATGTTGTTGATACATTTTAAAGTTGGTACACTTGGTTTAGATTAAACTTGATTTTAATTAAATTATCATGTTTTGGTACATTGGGCTTTGTATTTGGTACATCATTTTATATACATTTGCGTATTTTTGGTTTCATCAATTGTAGTATGTTTTCGCTATGTCATTGTAGCAATATTCGGGTTTCCTAAATGTAGATTTATTTTGAGATATGTAGAATTTACAAATTGGTAAATTACGGGAAAATTGAAATTTAACAAAAATTAAAAAAAAACAAAATATGTGATGACATGTCGTTGCCGAATATAAATATCATGAAGAAATCCTTTTCGTTTTTTCAATATAATCGACGATTTTTTAAGCTTTAGCGACAACAGTTATTTTCTTGTAGTGGTGGTTGATGTAATCGAAAATGCAGTCGTAATCTCAACCATTAATCATTTAATCTAAATGATGAGATTGGTTCTATAGGTTATACACACACACAAAAGCTTAACTCCCCGAGTATACACGCGGATAATGTTTAAAGTAAATTTTTTATGTTTATGGTGTTAAACAATACTAACATAGATAACAAAACATTTGTAAAAATGACAAACATGTAAATTTTTATTGTTTATATTGCCACCAATACTGCTTTTTATATACTGCATATGCATAAATGACAAATATTTTTAATTAGGTTTATCGAAACATATAATAAAATATGAAATATATTATATATGACTATGAAATAAGTTTATAAATTAATATGAAACATACAGTTTGACATATCGCTTAAAGGCATATGTGGAGTTTTCTATCATTTGCAAACTGATACTTCAAAATTATAAAAATGATTGTCGTCTGTGGCTTTCTAGTTTTTTCTTGAAGACTATCCAATTGAAGTTCTCCTAGGAGATGATGAAGTCTGTTTTTTATTAGCAAATGTATACGTGAAGAAAATAATGAAGAAAATAAGCTTATTAGCAAATGTATACGTGAAGAAAAAAGCAAAAAAAAAAACCTCTCTTATATGTGTATCGTAGCATTATATCATGATTATCTCCATCTCCATGAACACAAAAATAAAAGAAAGAATGTATTGGAAATAATATGTTGCGGCGTCATTTTTGAAAATTGATTCCCAGAATAAAATACAATCACAAATCAGACAATGAATATTCGTTGTTTTAATTTAATCAAATAGGTCTACGCTTTTACATAAGCAACCATGAAAAAATGTACCTTTTAAATGATTTGAATAAAACTTTTTGTTAAAATATTTTTAGTGTTATCAAACTAAATCACCTAAAAATAAAAATCTTAATCAACATAAAAGGCTTAAGGTCTTTGACGTAAAAACAACTTATTTTTAAAATCATTTGAAAACTTATTTCATAGTCATATATGATTAATGACTATAAAAGGTTTTTGCGGTACTCGTAGTAAAATTAGTTCTCTAGTAGATCCTCCCCTTTATGTGTGTGTACACATACATACATACATACATACATACATACATACATACATACATACATACATGCATACATACATATATAGTCAAAAGTTCAAACGGGAACTGTTTTTGTACGACAACTACGACAGCTGTTTTTATCGCCAATAATGACTCATTAGAAGGGGTAATTTGGTCATTTATATATTTAACAAAGCGTGAATTGCATCCGGGTGAGCCGTCATTAATTTGTAAGACTTGATTTTCCTAAAATAAGCCCTCATTAATATATCATTAATGAAAAATTAATGAGCCACCAAAAAATCTAACCATTGATAATATTAATCAAGACTAAGATTGATTCTCGCAGTTTTGGTACGAAAGTCAGTCCTCGTTTGAACTGTCCCTTATATATATGTGTGTGTATATATATAGGGGAAGGTTAACTTGAGAACCGATTTTAGTGTGAGTACCGCGAGAACCAATCTTAGCTGTTAATCTGATAAGTAGGATTTCACAGATGTAGAGTATTGGCGAATGAAGTGTGGTATGGTGCATGTAATGAATTCATAGATAGGTGATAACATTGAACGAGGAGAAATTGGGCAGCTCAGATTGTTTCTCACGGTTCTAGCAATAAAATTGGTTCTCAAATGAACTTCTTCATATATATATATATATATAAACATACATACATATAGGAAAAAGTTCATTTGAGAACCAATTATCACTACTATACAAACAGGCTATTGCGACGGAAATTTGCGACGGACGATATCCGTAGCAAAAAATAGACAAGTTGCGACGGTAATGCGACGGTTTTGCGACAAACTTCAAGACATAAACCCATCACAATCATGTGGTCAAAATTAGTGACGGAATTGCGACAGAGTAGCGACGGACAGTTTTGCGACGGGAAATACCGACGGAATAGCGATGGACTAGCGACGGACGAATTTGCGACGGAGATAACGGACGCAAATCCGACGCAAAAGTATATTAATGAATAAAAATTATATAAACAAATAGACCGTCGTAAACCCGTCGCAAATTCCACACTTTTGCGACGGATTTGCGACGGACCTTGAATTTCATATTTTACATTTTTAGATAAAAAGTCGTAAAAAAAGCAACAAAAAACACGAGTCATATAGTTTATTATACTTGTTGGCGGTTTGGTGATGTAAGAGGTTTTATATTTTTTTATAGAAACCCTCGTGTGCATTTTTATATATTTATATACACATTTACTAATCTTGAAATATCGTTTATCGTACAACGACATGTACGACTCGGTAAAATAAATTTTTTTAATTTTTATGTGTTTGTGTAATCATATAATAGTGTATTATATGATATACGAGTTTGCTATACGGAAAAAACAATTAAAAATAAAAAACAATTTTAGGTCCGTCACAAATCCGTCACAAATTTCACAATTTTGCGACGGATTTGCGACGGACTTTGAATTATTTTTTTTGTATTATTAGATAAAAAGTCGTAAAAATGGCACCAATAGCCACAAGTTATCTCAATTATTATACTTGTTGGCGGTTTAGTAAAGTAAGAGGTTTATATGTTTTCTATAGACACGCTCGTGTAATTTTCATATGTTTTAATACAGATTTACTAATCTTGAAATATCGTTTATCGTACATCGACACGTACGACTCGGGCAAATATATATTTTTTAATTTATATGTGTTTGTATAATCATATAATAGTGTATTATATGATATACGAGTTTGCTATACGGAAAAAACAATTAAAAAATAAAAAACAAGTTTAGGTCCGTCACAAATTCGTCGCAAATTTCACACTTTTGCGACGGATTTGCGACAGACTTTGAATTATTTTTAATGGCACCAATAGACACAACTCAACTCATTTATTATACTTATTGGCGTTTTGGTAAAATAAGAGGTTTTATATATTTTCTATAGACACGCTCGTGTGGATTTACATATGTTTTAATACAGATTTACTAATATTGAAATATCGTTTATCGTACATCGACACGTACGACTCGGGCAAATACATATTTTTTAATTTATATGTGTTTTTATAATCATATAATAGTGTATTATAGGATATACGAGTTTGCTATACGGAAAAAACAATTAAAAAATAAAAAAACAAGTTTAGGTCCGTCACAAATCCGTCGCAAATTTCACACTTTTGTGACGGATTTGCTACAGACTTTGAATTATTTTTTTGTATTTTTAGATAAAAAGTCATAAAAATGGCACCAATAGACACAAGTCAACTCATTTATTATACTTGTTGGCGTTTTAGTAAAGTAAGAGGTTTTTATGTTTTCTATAGACACGCTCATGTGGATTTACATATGTTTTAATACAGATTTACTAATATTGAAATATCGTTTATCGTACAATGACACGTACGACTCGGGCAAATAATTTTTTTTAATTTATATGTGTTTGTATAATCATATAATAGTGTATTATAGGTAGGCCTGACAATTCGGGTCGTGTTCGTGTCGAACATTTTCGTGTCATTATCGTATCGACCCATTTTCGACCCAATTCAGTTTCGTGTCCGGTTCGATTCGTGTCACTTAATTCGTGTCCGGCTCTAAAATACCAACGGGTTTTGTCAATTTTTCCATTTGGGGTTTGTTGTTGGCGTTAAAGTTGAGGTTGCCTAGTGTTGAATTCAACCCGTTATCTATCTTTTTGTGGCTTTCTAGTTTTTGATTTGTTTACTTGGTTTCGTATTTTATGTTAGATATCATTTTTTTTATAGTTTAGTCATATCATATATCATTTTGCTAGTTTTAATTTTAATAAAACTAAATTGCATTTAAAAATAATTACCAAACATTAACCCAAAACTTGAAAATTATCTCACCCACCCCAAAATTTTAAGTTTCCCTCGCTGAAAATCTATCTCCCGCCTCTCGCAATAATCTCCATCGATCTTCCACAAGTCCACAATCCATTATTGCCCTTCATCAGTTTCATACTGCTGCAATCTCTCTTTATACATCTATTTCTTGTGGTTTTCTTCGTCCCGAACCCTAGCACCTCTATCATAACCTTCAAATGACCACCCATTAGGTATCGCTTCCACACCCTTCGAGCATCGGCCCTTCCACCATCGGACTCTTCCACCGCCAACCCTTCCACCGTCGGGTAACTTGACCCTTGTCGGACCACTCCACCACTCGATGGCGACCTCTCCATCGGACGATTGAGCCCTCGTCGGCGGCAGCCCTTCTATCGATTCTATTGTTTGACCACTCCACCAATAATTTCTCTGTTTTTCGATCTGCTACAAGTATGTTATTTGATTTGTTATATTTCCTCCATCACTAGATAATTGATTTTTATCTATTGTTATCTAATTTGGGTAAGGCCTGTGTGATTTATTGTTCTCCTGTGTGATTTTCTTCAATTATTATCTCTTTATATAGATAAGGCCTGAGTGATTTATTATCTTAAATTAAGGGTTTTCATCTTTATTCTCTGAATGTTGGTTGAAGTATTTTCACTTCCTTTTTCATCTAGTTGGAAATATGTATTTTCTTGAAGTTTTATGTTTGGGCTAAGAGAGTGATGAGGGCTTCTTTTTCATTTGGTTATTATGCAGCAGGTTTGATGAAATATTTCTGGACTACTCAGGTGAGGACAACATTTCCATTGTATAGTCAAATAAAATAATGTTTTGATGCCAAAATATAAGTGAAGTTTATGATCATCTTTTTACAGCCTAATGCAGGAAGCACATCTGAAACAAAAGATTAATAGTATGTTCAATGGGGAGCATGTAAGTGAAGCTATAAGTTTGATTTGGTAGTAATGTATGCATCAAACAGTAACCAACGTTTACATTCTTTTTCTTTTTAATAGTGACCTGTATAGAGTAAAAAAGCTTATTTTGAAAAAAAATTGGGAACTTGCAGATCCAGAGGCTAGTAAATCATCTGGAGGACGCCAGCTTCGCTTGTAAGTATACATATCGCGTGCTTTGTATTTTTGAATTTCCTGTAAACACATGTATTGTTGGATACCCTCTTTTTGATTAATAGTCATGTTGGTATTTGTATTAGTGTTCGAGTCTATGCTCCTAAGTTGACTTTGCTGGTTCTCTTTTACATTTGAAGTTGTCTTAATAGGAAACCATAAACACCTCCGTTAATTATGACAATTAGTTAATCAATTGTAATAACTAACAAGATGAATGATTTATCAGATTGCAAACACGAGACTGAAATATGATCAGCTGGTAAAGAAACATGGAAGACCAAATTAGTGAGATTGTCTTAAAATTTTCAATTGGAAATCAAGGTATGTGTTTGATGGAGGTTGCCATGTACTTATGTTTTTTGGAAATTTTATTTCTTGTATAGAATTTGGAACTTTTTAAGCTATAAGAAGCTTAATTGAAGTTCAGTTTCTAATACATTTATGATATAATGGAAATTGAACTTTTTGATCATTTTGTTGGCTTCAATACAGGTATGAGAAGTATCATTCGGATATTGGAGGTGTGGAGGAAGGCAAAAAACCAATTTTTTTGAGGCGAGAACATTTTTTTGAGATTTGAAGCGAGAACATTCTAGAAGTACTTTGTTATGAATTTTACTTACAATGATCTTTAATAAAGTTTCATATTAGTATAGATAAATAATACAAAAATTACAAAATATTTTATTAGGGCGGTTCGGTTAATAATGAGGTGGTTTTTGTGATTAACCGTAACCGAACCGTCCTTATCGGTTAACCAAAATTTAGAAACCAAACCATCGGTTTTTGAAATGGTTCGGTTAGTTTGGGTCGGTTTTATTGGTTAAATTGCAACACTTTAATGCTTCTTATTTTGGTTATTGTAGTTATTAATTATGTCGCGGGTTAGAGAACGAGGGTGGATGTATGAGATGACTAATAGTACAAGGCTAATGATGCGTTTGATCCTGTTTTTCTACTCACGGGAACGCCTTCAGCTAGCACGGGTTTATCAACTTGTTCATAACATGGAAGCGAAGAGGTTTAATATATTACTCTTATTTGTATATTTTATTTGTTTAGTTTAAAAAGAGTATTGGCGTATATATTTATGTGTTTAATACATGAGTTATGATTTATAGATCGAAAAATTGACAAAGGTGGTCAAAGAGATGAAAAAGAAAAGGAGTTGGAAGAAGAAGAAAGGGAGCGAGAAAGAGCCGCTTTTGAACAAGAAAGAGAAAGAGAAAGAATAGAGAAAGAAAGAGAATGAGAGAATGAAAGAAAAGGGTGTGAAAAACTCGCCAAACAAATGGAGGACCATCAAAATGAAACAAATAACAAGTTGGCCGAGTTGTTTGCACAAATCGCGAAATATCAAAAAAGGCGTTAAGAACTACTTTATTTTGGATTAACATACTAGTTTATTTTGGATTAGCGGTTAAGAGCTACTTCATTCTAGATTATTATGAATTATTATCGACTAAATAAATTATGTTTGTTAAATTTGGATGATCTTTTAATGTTTATGTTATTTGCATTTTTGTATTAACAGGAAAAAAATTGAAAAATCATAAAAGCAAATAATAAAGAAAAATGTTTTTCCATTTTTGCGACGGAATTGCGATGAACGGGCTTTTGTTCAAAAATGTCAAATCCGACGCAAAACCGTCGCAAATCCGACGCAAAACCTTGTCGTCGCAAAACCGTCACAACTCTTATCTGTCACAAATCCGTCGCAAGTAGTATCGGTCACAACACCGTCGCAAAACAATAGCCGTCGCAAAAACGTCAAGGTCGTCGCTAATCTGACGCAAATCCGACACAAAACGGCCTATGCAAATCCGACGCAAATGTTCCATCACAAACCCGTCGCAACATGATTTTCCGACGAAGCTTTTTGGGACCGCTGTATTCCGTCGCAAATCCGTCGCAAACAGCGTTTTGCGACGGATTTGCGACGGATTTTGCCGTCGCAAAAGGGTCAGTTTGTAGTAGTGTATAGTGCGAGAACCACGAAAACCAATCTGAGTCGTCCAATTCCCCCTCCTTCAATGTCATTACCCACCAATGAATTCGTTACATGCACCCTGCCATACTTTATCCCTCCATGCTCTTCATCCATGAACTTTCCATATCCAAGAAACAGCTGAGATTGATTCTTATGGTACTCGCACTAAACCGTTCTCAAATGAACCCTCCCCCATATATATATATATATATATATATATATAGGGGAGGGTGCATTCGAGAATCATTGTTAGTGCGAGAACCACGAGAAATAATCTCAGTCGTTCCTTGGATATAGGAAGTTCGTGGATTGAGAGCGTGGAGGGATAGAGTGTGGCAGGGTGTATGTAAGGGGAATTGGATATATGAATTGATGGATGGACAATGACATTGATGGAAGGGGAATTTGACGGCTTAGATTGGTTCCGATGGTTCTCGCACTAAAAATGGTTCTCAAATAAACTTCTTTATATATATATATATATATATATATATGGGAGGGTTCAAACGAGAACTTTTTTTCGTACGAGGACTTTGAGCTAGAACCAATCTTAGCCGTTGATTTGATAAGTTGAATTCATTGATGTAGAGCGTGGGTGGGAACTGTAAGTTTGTGGGGTTCCAACTCAAAACCAATTGGTTATGAGAGGAGTAGCCCAGGACCCTTAAAAACTCATTACAAAGTCACTCTTTCGTCTAACACGCCCCTCACGTGTGGCGTTCTTTTTTTTTCTCGCGCCTAACACGTGGATACTTATGGGTTACGTGGAGTGGGTGAACCTTGCTCTGATACCATGTAAGTTTGTAGGGTTCCAACTCAAAACCAATTGGTTATGAGAGGAGTAGCCCAGGACCCTTATAAACTCATTACAAAATCACTCTTTCGTCCAATGTGGGACATTACTCAACAGGATCAAGTATGGTAGGATGTTTGTATGAACTCATGGGTAGGTGATGACATTAATAGAGGATGAATTGGACGACTAAGATTGATTTTTGCAGTTCTAGTACGAAAAAAAGTATATATACATACATACATACATATATATATATATATATATATATAGAGAGAGAGAGAGAGAGAGAGAGTTGGGTTCAAGTAAAAAAAAGTTAGGGTAAAAAATGTAGGGAGAATTCTTAGAGTGACACGTGTACTTAGGTGGTTAAGAGTAAAATTGGAAGTTTCAAAAAATAAATATTTTCTTATCACTCCCTTGTTTCCTGCACAAACCCACGTTCAAAAAACTGATTTCTCTATAACCCGCCCCCATTCCTAACGCAAACCCTAGTCTTGCGCCGTCCCTTTGTGAGGCGTTGTCACGTATGCAACCCAGAAACGCTAATCCTCCACCGTCTCGTTGTGAGTAGTCGCCGTGTATGCATCCCAGAAACCTCCTTCTACTGTGACGCCGTGTATTGCGACCTCCGTCCTCTGTCCTCCGTGCCCGTCTACTGCAAACACACCTACGCCGGTGATGCAAGAACCAAAACCAACTCACGTTGCTTTTTGCGTAGGTTCCAGTGATGCACACCCGCCGCTGCTTTTTGTGTAGGCCCCGTCAATGCACATGCTGCTGCTGCTATTTGTGTAGACAGGGTCACTATTCCGTCATCTGCTGTTTGTCGTCGTTTGCCTTGTAAATGCAGGTTTTCTTCGCCGCCCGGTGTTGCAGGTTCCGACTGCTTTGTTTGTACCTTTTTTGTTTTAAGGTAATACCTTTATTAGTTTTTATGTTCATCAAATCCAGATAGTGCATTGCACAATTGTTGTACTCTTTTCGGTGCACAATTCGGTTTTTAAGGTTGTGCATCTTTGTGTATCACGAATGGTATTCATCAGTGTTGTATGTATCAGTTTCAAAATCGGTTCTGTTAGCTTCTCAAAATTTGTTGTTAAATTGTGGGATTGTGCATCATCAGATGTAGTTTTATTATGTATTTGGAAAAAATGGCGTAACTGATTCTAATTTTTTTCTATTCCGAAATTGCCCTTAAACAACATATTTCTGGCAGTTACGATTCTCCAGTCAAAACTGATTTTCTATTGACTTTTGATGAAAATATGTGGCTCACGTTCCTCCTTACTTTTTGTAGATTAACTAATTTTGTAGTATATTCCCCTATATATATATATATAGAAATTGGATCAATAAAGAACCATGTGTTAAACAAAGAACCTAAAGAACCAATCTGGACCTTTAGATCATCAAAATCAATGGATGAGATTGATCGGTGGCAAAACTGTAATTATTATGTATTAATTAAGGAAGAAAAGGGTAAACATGGAAAATCTCCCCCCAACAACCTCGATTTTTTAAAAAAAAACCTTAAAAAACTTTAAATTGTCATAACTTTTTAAGTTTTGTGACTTTGAACAAAAAAATTATACCAATCTTTTAGTTTTTTAATCCTCTTTCAAACAAGATCCCTCTTCCCATATTTTTCTAAAAAAATTTTAACATGAAAATTTTGTTTGCATTTGGGCAACATGTACATTTTCGTTTTTTGCATTTTGTATTTAGGTTTGAATGAACACAGCTCAAAATGTAAACTACGGATATTGCATTTTGCATTTTAGGTTTGAATGAACCAAGCATCTAGGAATTTTGCATTTTGAGCTTGAATTAACCCAACTCAAAATGCAAAATACGGATTTTGCATTTTGCATTTAATATGAACACAACTCTAAATGCAAAATTTGCATTAAAAAAAAAGTTTCTGAAATATATCAAGCCCGGTCTTGTTTGAAAGAGGACGAAAAACTGAATTTAACGGTATAATTTTTTTGTTAAATTTCTTAAAAACGAACGAGTTATAATCATTTAAAGTAATTGGGGGTTTTTTTTTTAATTTGAGGGGGGGGGGGGGGGACGCTGGAAGGGCAATGATTTATCTTTTTTTTTATTTTCCTTTTTTGCCCCTAAACAATATGTCATGTGTC
The DNA here is from genome assembly GCA_947179395.2 of Pulicaria dysenterica. Taxonomy (NCBI): domain Eukaryota; kingdom Viridiplantae; phylum Streptophyta; class Magnoliopsida; order Asterales; family Asteraceae; genus Pulicaria; species Pulicaria dysenterica. Next base: position 77,235,463 of record OX359290.1, on the reverse strand, counting down.
ATTACCAGGGGGGTTCTTTAGGTTCTATGTTTAAAGGAGGTTATTTGTTTAACCACACCCTATATATATATATATATATATATATATATATATATATATATATATATATATATATATATATATATATATATATATATATATATATATAGGGTAGGGATATAGGAAGAAGGAATTAAAAATGAGAAGCCTAGGAAGCAATCTAGGCCTTTGATCAAATTTAATCTAAAGTTAAGATGATTAGTGGCATTTTAGTAAATAAAATGAACTTTAAGTGGGAGGGGCACTAAAAAAAGTGGCTGGAGGGGTATTTAAGTCATTACGCGCGTGAGTGGCAGCCACTCTCCTGAAAGGAGAGTGGGCTGAGTAAAAAAACCCAATACCTCTTCAAACTTTAACCAATCATAACTTTTATATAGTAAACTTTTTTTTAAAAAAAATTGCACCATTAAAAAGATAAAATTATGCTCTTTCATTTGATACCAGTCTTGCATATATTTTTTTATTTTTTATTTTTTTTGAACTATGTTGCACAAAATTTACACTGTGTTGCACCAATTTCGTACTATAAGGCATATTACTTTGGTGCACGCATTTGGCGCTGTGTTACACAACTTTTACACTATATTACACAACGTTAATTTGTTGCACAGCTTCGGAACTGTGTTGCACGTCTTTTTACTGTGTTGCACGTTTTTTAAACTGTGTTGCATGTTTTTTTGGGTGATTCAAAAAACTGTAGAAAGTATACATTATAACTTTTATTTTTTAAGTTTTTGACGAATCAAACTTGATCTTGGTCAAAATTACGGTCAAATTGTTGAAAAAATAGAAAAAAACCAAAAATTCGTATCTTGCTCATACTACATCCGTTTTAAATGATTCGAAAAACTGTAGAAAGTGTGCACTAAGCTCTACAACTTTTATGTTTTAAGTTTTTGACGAATCAAACTCGATCTTGGTCAAAACTAGGGTCAAAATAGTGAAAAAATAGAAAAACTGTATATTTGATGTGCAACACAGTGCGAATGCTGTGCAACATATTAATGTTGTGTAAAATAGTGTAAAGTTGTGTAATAGAGCGCAAAATATGTGCAACATAGTGATATGACTTACAGTGCGAAATTGGTGCAACACAGTTTAATATTGTGCAACATAGTTCAAAAAAATTAAAATATGCAATACTGGTATCAAATGAAAGAGCATAATTTTATCTTTAAAGTGTTGCAATTTTTAAAAAAAAAAAACTTTAGTATATAAAAGTTATGGTATGTTAAAGTTTTAGGGGGAAAGACACAAGTAGGAGGAATACCAAAAGTACCCTTGAAAGGGATGGGGACATGTGTCATCTCCTCCTTGCTTCCTAGACTTCTCCCCCAAAAAAACTTCTTAATTGATCCACGATCTATATATATATATATATATATATATATATATGCAAAAGAACAGCCACCTACATACACAAATGTTCCACCGCGCAAAGCTACAAATTTCATATTTCTTTTGCTAAAATTGGTACTACTATTAAATGTTCCACCGCGCAAAGCTACAAATTTCATATTCCTCTTGCTAAAATTGGTACTACTATTTAGATTAGTAATTAATAAAGTCAACATAATCACACCATTTGTTAATACACACTCCACCATCCAAAACCACTTTGATTAAAGGTGAAGCATTTCTTTAATATTGGCGATCGATTAATTGCTTTGTAATGGCTCTAAAACTCTATCAGATGCCCTCTTGTCGAGTTACTTATAACCTTCTTCATATATCCATATCAAGAACAAATCTCCTACAAACTTCTTTAACTCCAAATGGTAGTGGATGCCATTATCATGCACCAACATGTGTAAAAGTTTCGCATACCCCAAGTCGCTATGATCAAACTATTTGGAGTCATGATTTTATTGAAAGCTTGGATACCACTTTCCCGGTAAGTTTCGTCATACTATATATATATATATATATATATATATATATATATATATATAGGGTAAGGTTATATAAAGAACCACTCTTAAACATAGAACCTAAAGAACTCTTGTGGTGATGACATGTGGCATTATGAATAGGGGCAAAACTGAAAAATTAAAAAAAATACACATCCCACGCGCCTCCTCCTTCTCTTCCAGCAAACCACATTTTTAATAAAAAAAAACCACCCAAACACTTAAATGATCATAACTTCTTCGTTTTTTAGCGTTTAAGCGAGAAAATTATACCATTGGATTCAGTTTTTCATCCTCTTTCAAACAAGACTAGGCTTGATATATTTTCGAAACTTTTTTTTTGAAATGCAAATTTTCCAAATGTTTGCATTTGCATCTGGGTTTCATTCAAAATGCAAAATGCAAACTGAATTTGCATTTACACATTCTGATTCAACGAAAAACCAGTCCAAAATGCAAAAAAAACACAGCCCAAAATGCAAATTACATACTTAAACCCAAAATGCAAAAATGCAAACTGAGAACTTCATTTGCATTTACACATTCTGATTCAAAGAAAAACCAGCCAAAATGCAAAAAAAAAAAAAAAACAGACCAAAATGCAAATTACATACTTAAATCCAAAATGCAAAATTTCATACACAATACTACAATGCAAAATTTCCAAACACAACACTACATCAGTTATTTGCTTCTATTATCTTCTTTCAAAACTCACAAATAACAAAATTATTCGAGCATGAATCATAAACCAAACACAAATTCAACTCTAATATAACCTGGAAAACAAATTTCAAATTTGTTGAACAAACCTAAACAAAAAAACCGAATTGTTCCACATCTGCTTTTTCAAAAAATAAAACTTTTACATAAAAACTATAATAGACATACATATAATATATATGATTGTACTGCTTCTACAAAATCTGCATCTCGATGACAAACCTTCATGTTTTCATGTATGGCTTAGAGAAAAAGGAGGTATAAACAATGAAGTTAAAGCTCAAAAAAAGCAACTGTTGGTTTCAACATCATCGCCAAATCACCCCCCGACTTTAGACGAAAGAAAAAACGACGATGGATTTCGCAGGAGGAAGTGTCGGAGGTGGTGTCGTCGTCGGTCGGGGATCGTCGTAGGTAGCGTCGGCTGGATGAAGATTTCCTGAGCCAGTGTCGTCGTCATCGGGATCGGCGTAGATAGTGTTGGACGGAAGAACGGTCACCGGAGGAGGGGTTGCCCTCTGCACATGTGGTGGCTAAAATGGAAGAATATGGTGGAGGAAGATGGAGATCAGGAGAGAGGCGGAGAAAAATAAAATAGGAAGGGTGATTTTTTTTCTTCCAAAATTACCCTTTTCAAGTTATAATTGGTTTGAAATTATAATAAATTGTAGGATTTCATCTCAGCCTTTGATCTTTAAATCCAATGCCCCATAATAGTTCTTTAGGTTCTATACTTAAGGGGGGGTTCTATATTGATGCTATTTCTCTATATATATATATATATATATGGGGAGGGTTCAAACGAGAACTGTTTTTCGTACGAGAACTGCGAGAACCAATCTCAGCCGTTCCTTAGATATGGGAAGTTCATGGATGGAGAGCGTGGAGGGAATCAAATGTGGCAGGGTGCATGTGAGTAATTCATGGGCAGACAATGACATTAAAGGAGGGGGAATTGAACGGCTTAGATTGGTTCTCACAGTTCTCGTAAGAAAAACAGTTCTCGTTTGAACTTTTGCCTATATATATATTTATATATATAGGATAGAGATCATGTAAAAAGTATTTAATCGTAAAAAGCGTGAGAGGCAAAAATAGCCTTAGGATGATTGCGAAAGTCAAAGCAAAAAATTCAAATTTGAGAAGATGCCGTTTCAATTTTTAGGTGGTTGCAGGGCAATTTTGGAAAATCAGATTTAGGAAGAAGACGACGGTTGCTTAATTTCTGGAAACTACTCAACAGTAATCTGGATTTAATCTTTGGATTGATGCACAACTTAATTTTGATGCAGAAGCTATTCATGAATTAAACAAAACAGAAACGAAACTCAAACTCAGATTCATAGATTTTTTATGTCTGATGAAACCGACGAACATTACCGTCTCTCCCATTAAATTAACCAAATCCGGTGCACAATTAATTTATGATACAATACAGAAGATCACTTTTTTGGATTGATGCACAACTTAATTTTGATGCACAAGCTATTCATGAATTAAACAAAACAGAAACGAAACTCAAACTCAGATTCATAGATTTTTTATGTAGATTCTATAAATCAAATTTTATTCATAAGCCAAAATATAAAACATTCGAAAACAAACAAAGTGGTTTGAGGTTTCATACAAAATTTACATTTCACCCAGCTAATTGTGATTTTTAACCTCTATTAATAAAAACCCAAATGAAAATAAAGAAGATTTTTTTGAGGCAAATCCTTTTCTTTTCCACATTGACTTCAAATGATGCATCATATTTATGGACTCTTGATTCATAATAAAAAAATACACAGTTAAAAGAAATTGATGCATAAAGAAATTTCGTCCACAAATTATAACCTTTGTTGATTTACACAACCAGAATCATCATCAAAACTAAATCCAATAACACCACCATTGAATCCCAAACTAATAGATGAAAAAAATGATGAACAAAACCCAAGAGATTCAAGGATGAAGGCAGGCACTGAGAGAGTCGCCGGCAGCCTTTAGTGAACGAAACATATGATTAATTCCGTTGTGAGATATTCTTCAGCAAGCCAAAAACATAAAACACGATGGCAACGGATGAAAAAAAAAGGAGAGATCTAAGGAGATAAAGCCGTTGCAAAAATCGCATTCTCCGATCTGATGGATCGAAGGAAATGTAGGACCGGCTGGGGGACGGGGTTCTAAACTAAACTAAAACACCCTAATGCTAGGACTGATCTAGGATGAGAAATATCGCGGAATTATATTTCCCAAACCTCCTAAGGATACTAGGATCTACTTAGGTGTCCGGCACACAGTGACTCACACAGAAAGAGTAGAAGAACAAACACACAGTACTCACACAGAGATGCCTAGGCTGCCCTTGGTTTTCGTATTTATTACTTAGATTTCGGTTTTCGAGGGCTAGTTTGCGTTAATCGAGGCTTAAGGTCGTAAAGGTCGAGTTTCGTGAATCACTCTATACGAATATGCGAATTAAGCACTATTTATAGGCCCAGACTAGTCACTACGTGCGAAGTGCCAGTCACTACGCACGTAGTGACCTCAATTCGCACGAAATGGATGTGTTATTTAATCCATGTTGATCAACATCCTCACCACGTGCGAAGTGGTACTCACTACGCACGTAGTGAGGTCATTTCGTGCGTGGTGAACCTGATCACCAAAGTGGTGATTTTTCCACGCAGACTTAAACTTCCAAACTCACACCAACACATGGTTAAGTACTTGTAAGCTTAAGATAATCACATAGAATCACTAAGAATATATAAACATGCAAACCATTAATCAAATCACATTTAATTAACACCACATGAATATACTTTATTGATACGAACTAGGGATTCATAAAATATGTACCAACATACTCCCCCTAAGACCTAGTTCTATCAATAACCATTGCACTAAGCAAAAATTCCACAAAGTAAAATGCACAAAGCAAAATGCACTAAGCAAAAATTTGCACGCAGCAAAATTCATACAGCAGAATTTTAAATGAATACCTTTCGTCATGCCCTTACCTGCACTACGCACGATGTGAGCTGTAACTCGTGCTTAGTGGGGTTCCATCTCACATGTAATGAGTTTCTCATCTGTGAACCTTAATTACTGTTAGTACTGCATTCAGCAATAAACTGTCAGTAACTTCAAGATCACTTATAGACATTTAAGCAAAACACATCAAAGAAGGAAATGTAAACAGAACAAACTCCCCCTAATCAAAACACTAAGAATGATTAAGAACATACTAGAACTCTTTTTGTATTTTTCTAAACAGAAACGGGATAAAAATGCAAACATAAGAAATTATAAATAAAGAAAATAGACATACCAAAAGAAATAAGAAACACACCAAAAATCTTTTTGTATTTTTCTGATTATAAAGAAAATGAAAATGCAGAAGTAAACTATTAACAAATTAAATCCTAAAGAACATAAATTAAAATACTAAGAAAATTGCAGGAATAAAATTACTGAAATTAAAATCTTTTTGTGAGAAGGTTCCAAGATGGAATCAGTACCAGCACATCTATACTTAGTAGTCATTTATTTCAGAACCTTGGACATAAACATATTCTCTCAAACTCTGTCTGTCAACCTAACTTTCCTCAGATAATGACAGATTTTGTTTCAACATTTTCAGATTATCTAGACTGGATACACGGTTAAGGCTATCTCTTTCAAAGTCTCACAGTATATTGATTTACTTAGTAGTTTGCACAACTTGGTTACCTAGACTACCATGCTTGTGTGATTTTGTTAATTTGTCAACGCATTTTATGCTCTTTGACATGGAGGTCAATTTTTCACCTCACTTGACATTTTTCTTGCTGAGCTTGTGTCAATGCATTTTATGCTCTTTGACAATTTAACATTTAGATCGATAAGTCTAAATTCTTTTGACATAAACAAGGTTTGGGGTCAATTTTTCACCCTCTTTTAGCTCAATGTCATTTATCACATTTGGCATGGTAACAGATGTGTGCATCAAACTAAGCTAGTCTCAACTGTTTTTGACCTATAGACTTGGAATGTCTCGATAGCTTAAATCTTATGAGATTTTCACAGCATAACCATCTATCTGTCTAGACTTTCCTTATATGTCTTACACGCTATCTGTTTCTTATCTGATTCAGCTATGTTTTCAGACATTTTTCTCAGGATTATATATATGCCTTCAGTCCTAATTTTACTAAGACATACTTTGTATTGACAGCCAGTGTGCCATCACTCTCCATCTAGGTTGGATCAACTTCTCATTTTTATATATATTTTTTTGTATTTTCTAAGCTTTCTAATTTTTTTTTGTATTTTCTAAGCTTTCTGAACTAACTATCTCCCCCTAAAATACTAAACAAACTAGAAACTAAGAAAATAGAAATGCAACGACACAGAAAATAAGCACAAAGAAAATAAAATGATAAAGACACACAGTCATAGAAACCTTAACTTGGACTATTTCGGTTGACACCCTTCACTTAGAAGAATGAGTTAGACAACATTAGGAACCCAAGCCCGGATGGTCATGGGTTTCCCGTCTTCTCCAACCACTGGAAGTTTCATCCATGTTCCAGTCTTGATGATCCTGTCACTTGATTCCTTGGACATTTGAACACACAGTTTGTTAGTCCACTTAGGAATCCTTTGATGCTGAACAGGAAGAGTTGAGTTTTGATGGTTTTTAAGAAACGTTTTATTTTCTTGCAAAATCTCAACTTTCTTGTTACAGCTTTGATGTGTCTTCTGATCACACTTGTAACTGAGATGACCAGGTCTCCTGCACACATAGCAGACCCTTTCTGGGTATTGCTTCACAGAGCCTTTCGTTACCTTTTGAGGCCGATACCCTAACCCTTGATGTTTGGGTAGTTGTTTGACCTCTTGGTATGGACGGGTATCAGGAGACTTAATACCCTCATTTTCAAATTTCCAAAGTGCATCATGGATACGATGCATCAACGGACCTTGCACATAGGAACTGTCCAACAGTTCTCTAATGCCTGGTTCAGCTTTTTTGGTAACCTCTTGCTGAACCTCATTCTTCTGAGGCTTACCCACATCCTCATGTAATGTTAAATCCTCATTTGAGGTTGATGCAGAAGATTCATCAACCTTTGTGAGTAGTGGGTCAGCTTCAGAATGGACATCATCGTTCACCAGTTGATTTAACACTGGTGGTGGACATTTTGAATATACGTTTTTGTCCTTTTCTGAATCGGTACTTTGACCTCTCTAATCGATTATGTACTCAAAAAGATAAGAAGACGTGGAATAGCTTTTGAGTTTTTGACTCAGAGTCTCATAATCGACCTTTGAGGTAGCAAGGTCCCGTTTCAGCTTATCGATTTCGTTTATGTAAAACACGATAGCATCTTGTTTATTTAACAGAGCCACACCTAGTTCATTAACCTGTTTACCTAGACTTTCATTCTTTTCTTTTAATTGATTTTCTCTTCCTTTGATCAACAGGTTATTATCTAACTTAGATGTGAGATCTAAAATAGTAGACTTTAAGAACACTATCTGTTTTACATATTCATCACACGAACCACAAGGTAATCCAAAGGTACATACCTGATCCGCAGACGGTTGACCACAGCTGCACACCTTTTGATTTGACTCTTTGGCACAGACATTCACTGGTGTCTCTTCTGCAGCTGGTGTCGAGGCTGGTTCATCATCATTGCTGGCACCTGATTCTTCTTCACTTGAATAGCTTTCGGTCTCGGATGAAGAATCTTCGTTCAACACATGAACGTTCGCCAAGTTGATGTCAGCATCAGCATTCCCGAACTGTACAGACCAATCCACTCCCTCATCTCTTTGAACAACTACCATAGCCTTAGTCGGTGTTGGAGTTGCTTCAGATTTTATGGTTGTGGAGGTAGATGATCTGCTGCCAGAACCAGTTTTGAATGGATACCTCGGTCCCGAATTCTTCGGCTTTTCACATTCACGCGCGAAGTGACCCTTTTCACCACAGTTATAGCAGGTCACAGCAGATTTATCAAAGCCGAGTTTGGTATCCTTGGTTGCTGATATTGACTTTCCCGTTCTTCGCTCGTAAGCTTTTGCCCTTCTCACTAAGTTGGCATACGACCAGAGGATATCTTGTCTCTCCATCTCATCCTCGTCGATCTGGTCATAGTCCTCTTGAGTCATATGAGCATTACCAATCTTCCCCTTCAGTAGATCATCATAAGAGGAGACTAGTGCACTTAGCATGCCCATATGTGTCTTAACCTCATCTGTACTCCCATACTTGAAGTGTTCGACATTAAGTCCGGAGGAAGATGCAGTATAAGATGACCCAGAGGATGAAGCATCAGAGGTAGATCTGCCCGATTCATTCACGTTGGTCACATAGGCAGACTGTAGGGGGGCATGTGACGAGGTGGACGACGAAACAGGTGTTCCGGAGTAGTAGAGTGAGGGGTTCTGTTGATAACTAGACATAGAATCCAGATTTAGTTCCTCCTGCTCCTGCTCCTTCAACTTGGTGATGAAGTCATTTAGGTCAATCCCGTCAAAACCGTTACCATTCTTCAGAATCATGATGAATGGCCTCCAACTCTTTGGCAAAGCTTTCGCCAAGATCTCTACTTGCTGCTTTTCTGGAACAGTGACACCCAGACTGTCCAGTTCACTAAGAAGGTGGTTGTATCTTGTAATAAGGGAAAGAATCTTCTCATCTCTTGTAGCCATGAAATGGTCTAATTCCTTCCTTAATTGACTTGCTTTTAGTTCCTTCAGAGCAGCGTTTCCCTCGTTCCTTTTCTCAAGGGCTCTCCATAGACTGTAAGAAGTTCGATATCTTCTAAACTGGTGGAAGATCTCGTTGGGAATCGCCTGAATTAGTTGAGCATAGGCCTTCTTTTCGGCATTGTAACTGGTCTGCTGTTCGACAGTCATCTTATTGTAAGGGGTTTCAATGTTTCCCTCCCCTTTCGGAACCATATACTCAATGTTCATGGCTCGTCGCAATCTACAGTCAACCCCATCTAGAAAGATTTCGAACCTGGGCTTCCACATAGGATAGTCCTCCATGGTTAGCAATTTCGGCAATTTGTTTATACTGCCCATTTCTGTTTCTAGTAGAAGGTTGTTTAAGACAGTGGTTTGTTTAGAAGCCATTTAGATTGACTTTGAGAACCAAGGCAGCAAGCACACAGAGTAAAAAAAATTTTGAGAGACCACACAGAAAGCACGGATTAAAGTTTGATTAGAAAGATCACACAGGACAGCACAGAAATGCACAACGTACGAAGACCGAAAAATAAAAAAATTTATACTCGTGCGGACTGCGAGCACCACGCACGCAGTGAGGACACAGCAACTACGCACGCACCACAAGCACTTCGTGCGGACTGCGAGCACCACGCACGCAGTGAGGACACACCACGCACGGATTGGCGAACAGTCACTACGCACGCACGTATGGCAGTACGCGCGGACTGCAGGACCACTTCGCACGAGGCACACAGACAGCAATCGAAGGATCTAGAACACACACAGACAGTTCGTGCGAACTGGTCCCACTACGCACCGAGTGGAAGTCCACTTCGCACGGACGGAATTCAAGAAACTAATCGCTAAAATTTTGACCTTTTAAACGCAAAAGACCTATTTCCGACCTATTTTCGGTTAAAATCGACGCAAGAGGGCACACACAGGCTTAAAGGAACACCTAGATCGACAAATCCTAAGGAAAAGTGATCAATCAAAGCACAAGGCTCTGATACCACTTTGTAGGACCGGCTGGGGGACGGGGTTCTAAACTAAACTAAAACACCCTAATGCTAGGACTGATCTAGGATGAGAAATATCGCGGAATTATATTTCCCAAACCTCCTAAGGATACTAGGATCTACTTAGGTGTCCGGCACACAGTGACTCACACAGAAAGAGTAGAAGAACAAACACACAGTACTCACACAGAGATGCCTAGGCTGCCCTTGGTTTTCGTATTTATTACTTAGATTTCGGTTTTCGAGGGCTAGTTTGCGTTAATCGAGGCTTAAGGTCGTAAAGGTCGAGTTTCGTGAATCACTCTATACGAATATGCGAATTAAGCACTATTTATAGGCCCAGACTAGTCACTACGTGCGAAGTGCCAGTCACTACGCACGTAGTGACCTCAATTCGCACGAAATGGATGTGTTATTTAATCCATGTTGATCAACATCCTCACCACGTGCGAAGTGGTACTCACTACGCACGTAGTGAGGTCATTTCGTGCGTGGTGAACCTGATCACCAAAGTGGTGATTTTTCCACGCAGACTTAAACTTCCAAACTCACACCAACACATGGTTAAGTACTTGTAAGCTTAAGATAATCACATAGAATCACTAAGAATATATAAACATGCAAACCATTAATCAAATCACATTTAATTAACACCACATGAATATACTTTATTGATACGAACTAGGGATTCATAAAATATGCACCAACAGGAAAACCGACTTATTGGCGTCGGGGGTTACTTGTTGACAGAAATACAGGGAGATCTCACCATGGAAGCATCAGATCTTTCTTGGCGACCATGAGAGAGATGCATATGCGATTCCTCATCGGCCGGAAAAATCCCACGACCGCCACACACCCGACCATCTCCACGGATTATCACCGCAAATCTCACAATCTGTATGAAACTTCAGCGGCATCTATAACCTCTAATTTTGGATCTGCGCATTCGATATACAGTGTTCGTGGGTTTTCTTGGAAATGAGAGAGAGAAAGGAATCGTGTATATGAAAGAGAGTCTGATTCAAATTGCTAAAAATTAGGAAAGGAAAGAGATATTGATGGGATTTCCAAATGTACCCTTTTCCCTTAGAGACACGTGTTAATACAAGATTGTCTCTTACCCTTTTTACTTTTATTTAATTTTTATTTGATCCTCTTCCTATATATATATATATTGCGAACGTAATTCCTTTGCGAACGATGCGAACACATTTTAATTGGATGGTGAATGCGTAATAGACGGTGGCTTTTTTTCTTTTGACGGCGGTTGGGACTTTTGTCCATATAATTGTTAGTATTTATCTAGTTTATAAAGATAGTTTATTTTATTTAAAAAACTTTGATTTATTTCTTCTAGGATAGATTTATTTCTTTTATTTGCATTAAAACTTGATTTAATCTTTCATTTGTATTAAAATTTGATTTATATCTTTCAATTGCAATTGATTTTTCTTTTAAAATTGAAATCAAACATATCAATATAGTGATTATAAGTTGCATGTAATAGTTTTAAACAAGATGCAATGATTTCTAAATATTGACTCCTTCAACTAATATGCAATAGTTTAAAATGAACTCTAAGTTTGTTTAGACGAGACATAGTAATTTTAAGATAGATGCAATGTAGCCGCAATGTTGGACTAAATATTGCAACAATTCTTATGTTCCAGACCGTGTATCAAATAATTCCGGTTCGCAAGCGTTCGTATTTATAATTGCGAACGGTGCATTTCGTTCGCAAATTACGAACGCTTTTTTTTCCCATGAAATGACAAATTCAATTTATGCTCAAACATAAGTCTTTTTGCACTATATAGTCAAACATTGCGGCTCCCACTTTCTATATGCAAATTTAATTTCCTTTTTCTTTTTTTTTTTAATTGAAGATGGAATTATCTTTTGAAATTATAGTAAAATATTGTTACTTGTTAGATGCAGTAACTTTAATATGAACGTATTTTAAGGACCGTCATTTGACAATAGTAAAATATTATTTGTCTTTCAATATGTCATTTTTATTTACATCAATGTGTTTTATAGAATTAAATAAATAGATGCAACAAAAATTCGTGCATCCAGAAATTGCTGCATATGCACCATTTTTGTAAAGTAACGAAATGAGTGTGGTTAATAATGGAGATTCAAGGATATGGTGGTAAACAAATATGAAGATGTCTCCGGTTTAGGTATATTTTTTATGCTAGATGCATCTTGGTTGAAGGATTTAATTGTTTCTTGTCTAAAAACTACGGCATTTAGCCTTAAATTATTGCATCTCATCTGCATCGCTTACTATATACACACACACACGTCAAGTGTAAGAATTGAATGATAAAGTTCACTTAAATGTTGCTTGAATCGGTTGTATGAAAAATTACAATTTTAAGCTACATCTAGTATATAAAATCATCGCATATAGCATAAAATCACTAAATCTTAATTAAAATTTACTGCATCTTATCTAAAAAATTACATCTTATCTTATTGCTTACTATATATACATACACACATGTTGAGTATAAGAATTAAATGATAACGTTTGGTCGAATGTTACTTAGAATCTCTTGTATGCAAATCACCATTCTAAAAAACAATATAATTGACAAATAGGTGTATGTTTCTTTATGACAAAATTCACAATGAGACATGTCACTTGATGCATGAAAAGTTGAACACTACTACTAAATATCATATGATTTTGCTTTTCCAAATATATATCGTGGAAGATTAAAAGTTAACATTGGCGGCACAAAAGCACCATCCAAAATTTATCCTCCGCCGTGAATCTTCCTTTCGCAGCATTCGCATTTTTAAATGCGTTCTCAAATGATCCTTTTACTATATATAGGGTCGGGATCCTTTGCGAACGAAAAAACGGTGCGAACGAAAATATTACGGCGGAAGAATGGACAACTTTGGCGGTGGAGTTGCAAACTTCAATGTTACTTTTGCAAATATTTGCTATGAGAAGCGATGAGTGTACGTAGTATAATATTATATATTATAATATAATATAATAAATTTAGCTCAACTATAATTATTATATTTTGTATTTGTTTTTAATTATAATTTATAATATTAAAAGATATATATTAATTTTTTTGTAAAAGTTGAATTTTTGGTCTTTAAAGTTTAGTTTTCCATATAGATTTTCATGCTACGAGTTTTTTTTAAGTTTAATCAAAGATGGTGCATCTAGTCTAAAATAACTGCATATCGTCTAAAATAATTGCATCTTGTTTAAAAACAACTGCATCTTTTACCTTTTTTGCATAACAATTTGATTGGATTAAAGATATTAATAACATCTTGTTTAAAAACAATTGTATCACATATAAGAAATATTAGGTTCTTTAAAACTACTGCATCTTAGTTGAAAGATTCAAATGTCTTTTATTTAAAAAACAACCTCATCTAGTATAAAGTCATTGCATCTAATCTAAAACCATTATATCTTATTTAAAATCATTGCATCTCAATGATTGAAGGTTAATTTATTATTTTTACCGCCGTTCGTATTTTACAAATCAAAAAAATTTAAGAATCACAATAATCATATATTAATAAGTATGAGTTCTTTTAGAAGATATATTGATTTATATTATATTAAATTTTAATATTTGAAAAAACTATTACGCTAGTTAAAAAAAAACATATTCATAGGCTTAAAACTAATTTTAAAATCAAAAGATAATTGTTGTATTTATTTAAAAAAGAAAGAAAAACGTTTGCCTAAAATTTCATATAAACGGCCCAATTAATCCGCCTACAAACTTTGACTTTTGTCAAAGTTCTGTTACATTAAAAACGTTCGCAATCGTTCGCAATTACATAGCGTTCGCATCTGATCCCTTTTATATATATATATGGACACTAAAAAGAATTTTATTCTACAAAAAGTAAGAAGAAATCTCAGCCCTCCATCTGTTCCTAAAAATGGCTTTTTCTTTTTTCTTTTAATTAATAAAAAAATCACAAAAGGGCATAAAGGACTTTTTAAAATTCCATTTTCTTGATATTTAGGGACATGTTTTTTGAAATTCTTTTCTCCAGAAACAACTACACAGCATTCACAAAATAAACAAACAGAATTAACACAGATTCATAATAACAGATAACAGTTCATCATAGATTCACAAAATAATCAACAAGAAATGTCTTTGGTGCACAAAATTAACACAGATTCACAAATTTAACATAACAGATTGAATAATGAATTAAGGATTCATCGATGCATCTTATATCTGAAACTGATTCACAAGAAAGAACTGAGTCGAGGAGGTCGGCGACTGAATCTGATTCACAAGATTCTGACTGAATGGAGCTTACATCTGAATTAAGGTCGATCGTGATTTTCCCAAAATCAGAGACTGAATCGAGGAGGTCGGCGACTGAATCTGATTCACAAGAAAGAACTAGGGTTTTAATGCTTCTTTAATCATCGACTGTGCATCTCCAATTATTGTCTTGGAATAGAAATCCTAGAAATCGAACAACTGCAAATCAGGGGCGGCGTCGGAGTCGGCAAACAGAAACATCCGGATATTGTGGTACGGTGGTTGTGGTCTTCAACGGTGGTTGTGGTCTTCAGCGACGGTTGTGGTACGGTGGTCGTGGTCTAACAGCGAGCAGCAGGTGCACAGACGACGTAGCGTGGCGGCGGCGCTGACGTGGAGGTGGCGCTGCGGCGTGGATTGTGTATTCTATCGATGAAATTAGGGTTATGTATGAGGGAAAGCGGATAACAATACAGAAGTGGGGGAGGGGGTAGTAGGTTATTAGGAGAGAGACTTTTGTTTAAACTTTTGTTTAAATTTCCAATTATACCCTTTTTAATTTTTTTAATTTTTTAAATTAAAAGGACACGTGTCGTCTTCTGGTTTTTCCTTAGTTTTTTTACCTTAAAACTTTTATTACATGATCCTGATTCTATATATATATATATATATATATATATATATATATATATATATATATATATATATATATATATACAAAAGTTCAAACGAGAATTGTTTTTCGTATGAGAACTGTGAGAACCAATCTAAGTCGTCCAATTCCCTTTCTTTAATGTCATTGCCCACCCATGAATTCTTCACATGCACCCTGCCACACTTGATCCCCTCCACGCTCTCCATCCATGAACTTCCCATATCTAAGGAACGGCTGAGATTGATTCTCGCAGTTCTCGTACGAAAAACAGTTCTCGTTTGAACCCTCCCCTATATATATATAAATATATATATATATATATATATATATATATATATATATATATATATATATATATATATATATATATATATATATATATATATATAAAAGAAGGTTCAAATGAAAATGAGAAATTAATTGAGAATGAGAGACTAAATCTTAGTCGTTCATTTTGTAAGTGGAATTCATGGATGGAGAGCGTGAGGGAATCGAGTGTGTCAGGGTGTATGTGAGGAATTCATGGGTGGGCAATGACATCGAAGGAGGGGAATTGGACGGCTGAGATTGAGTCTCCCATTCTCAATTAATTTAAGGTTCTCATTTGAACCTCCCACTATAAATATATATATATATATATATATATATATATATATATATATATATATATATATATATATATATATATATATGTGTGTGTGTGTGTGGGTGGGTGGGTGTGTGTATGTGAGAGAGAGAGAGATAAAAGTGTTTTGTTATGTGGTTTAAGTGCTTTTTTTAAGGTTTAATTAGTTATATATATATATATATATATATATATATATATATATATATATATATATATATGGTAGGGATATTGTAAAAAGAATTTTAAGGTACAAAGAGTAAGGAGAAATAATAACCATTGGATCAACCATTAATCAAGATTAAAAAGTAAAAAAAAAACAAAAAATTCGGAATAAAATAAAATAAAAAAGGATATATTAGTAAAAGTAACAAAAGCATCCCTCACGGTTACAAAACCCACTTTCGTTAACCCCCCACCGCCTCTATTTCTCACGTCTGCCTTTCCGATCACCTTCCCAGATCAAAAACAAAAAAAAAACCCTACACCTGATATTAAAAACCAAAATAAAAGCCCTAAAATCTTGATGTACAACCAAAAATCCCTGATGCACGAAACTGAGATCCTTGATGCACTAGTAAAACCAACCAAAAGACATATCATTTGATTCACATATTACATTTAATGCACAAATTACACCCATTTGATGCACAGAATAAAAAAAATACAAACTTTATGGTAAATATGATGCACAAGACACAAATGGACCGATGAACGGCGGCGGCGGCGCTGGTGCAGAGGTAGTGACGGAACAGCGGCGGTGGCCGTGTGACAGGATGAAGGCTGCGACGCAACCGGCGACAGGTCTACGCAAACCAGCGGCTGCACAAAGCAAATCAGCGACGGTGATAACCAATAGCAGCGACGGCGATAAGCAAAGCAGCAACAGCGAAGGTCCGAGTCGGTTCATTCTTGGCGACGAGAGAGATTTGTGCATCTACAGGGGCTACGACATATAAAAAAGGCGCAGCTCAAAGTGACGATACTGTCCGGTGGCGACGATACTGTGTGCAGGCGGCGACGAGGAGTGCGACGGCGACGAGGAGTGCGACGGCGATACTTTTAGGGTTTTCTTGAGGGGAATGGTGGAGGGACTCTCAAATCTGACGTGAATGTGAACGTGGGGAAATGACCGAATATTAAGTGAGGAGAGAGAGTATGAGTGTAAAATGTCTTGATTACCCCTCAACTTATTTTGGTTTAAAAAGACACGTGTCACTCCCAAATTTCTCCTTACTCTTTTACCCTTATTTTCTTTTTATTTGATCTGATTCCATATATAGCGTGTAATGTTAGGAACATGTGATTAAATTAGAACCGGTGCACACCTTTGGGGATCATTTTGTTCTTGAACTCATGACCTACAGGCATGGGGTTCCAAACTAAAAAAAGAAAAAAAGATTTTTTTTTCTAATATCAAGACATGGTTGTTAAATTCATTTTAGTTTAAAATTTATCTAACGTTTTAATATGACATGTAAAGTTTTAAACATAAGTACCCATTAATTATGAAAGTGTTTCACATGTTATATAATGAAACGTTTTATAAATATTAATTGGTATACTGATATACATATCTTGTAGAGTTGCAGGGGATATGATAAAACGTTTGTAAACTTAATTAATATGTATATTTAACCAAAAAGTATTGTATATACCATATTAAAACATATATTGAAACATGAGAATGATTTCTTGACTGTGGATGCTCTAACTCATAAGAACGTAATAGTCTCGTTAGTCACTTTTAATAATTATATTTTTATCGAATTTGGTAATAGGTAGATTTGACCGAGATCCTATTTAAGTAATTATAATCAAATAAACCGTGTGTTAGTTAACAAAATAACAATTAATTTTACTCTTTGGTCCGTTTTGGTAATTATGTAAAAAAAAATTATTAACTTAAAATTAATTACTACCTCCGTCCCAATTTAATTGTCCAGTTTTGACTTTTTAAGTTTTTCTTTTTCAACTTTGACCTTATATATTTTTATTTGTGTTATATATTACTTAATAAAAATTATACCAAATGAATATACATTTAAAACACAATCTATTCATATATTTTACATCAAGTACTATATAACATAAACAAAAATACTTAAAGTTAAAGTTAAAAAAGAAAGACTTACAAAGTCAAAACTGGACAATTAAATTGGAACGTAGGGAGTAATAAAACTCAATCGCAAAAAAAAAAGAAAAAAAAGAAAACTGATCATCAAAGAAAGTAGATTGCTATTTAATAAGTTAAATTAAAATTTATATGATATAGCTTGTTCTAATTACGATAATAGCATATAAATAAAAGTGTAATTACCAAAAAAAATAGTTTATTAATAAAAATGTAGTACTAAGAAAATATGGTCCTATTAATGAATGATACTCTTTGGTATATATTCGTATCTCACTACAAGAAAAACGACATTTAGGGACGACAAAAGTCGTCTCTAAATCTTTAAAAGTCGTCTCTAAAAGTATGTAGTTCGTATCTACTGCTTGGTCCCTAAAAGTTCTTTAGGGACGACATTTGTAATTATTTAGGGACGACACTTTATAGGAACATCATTTCGTTTGTAAAGCGTCGACGCTATAACATCACCAAAATTAGTAAAAAAAGAAAAGAAATATACATTTAGGGACGACATTGTCGTTCCTAAAGGTTTTGAGTAAAATTATTCCAACTCTTTAGGGACGATTTATGTTGTTTCTAAAAGTTATATTCTTTTTTTTAATCCGATTTGCAGGTCTATACGTGCTTTTTAGAGACGACAAGTCGTCCCTAAAAGTATTATTTTATTTTTTATTAATTTAAAATATATATTTATAAAACTGTATAAAACAAAATAAATAATATATAATTAATTGTCACAAACATTACCTAAAGCCCAAAATTTGCAATTAAAGTTATAATTTGCATACATTAATAAACATGCTAGTCAAATTAATAAACCTACAAGTTAAATTAATAAACATACGAGTCAAGTAAATCTTAATAATCAAATTCTTCATCGTCGTCTTCATCTTCTTCAACAACATTAGAAAGTCCACTCGTTTGCCCCGAACCATTTTGCAAGTTTTGAAGCATAAGTAGGTGTTGAAACGAATGTGGGTTTTGTTGAGCTTGCATTTGCATAAGAAACTCTACTTGTTTTTTTAAAGCTTCTTGTTCATTGGATTTTTGAGCGAGTTCCTCT
Organism: Pulicaria dysenterica; assembly: GCA_947179395.2. Taxonomy (NCBI): domain Eukaryota; kingdom Viridiplantae; phylum Streptophyta; class Magnoliopsida; order Asterales; family Asteraceae; genus Pulicaria; species Pulicaria dysenterica. The sequence goes on along the minus strand of OX359290.1, from coordinate 77,216,295 downwards.
TGGGTTTGCTTTAATTGTTCGAGCTCATCTTGAGTTTGCTTTAATTGTTCTTGTAAAGCATCAAATTGAGTTTGTGGCACAAACCCTCCACGTGATGGTTCACGAACTGTTGATCGACCCTTAGGCAACATTTGTCCCCGTCCACGATAGTGCCCACGCCGTGTTCCAAGTACCTCTTCAAAGACTTCTTTATCACTCTTTGATGGATCTAAATTTTGAACCTGCTGCATCTTTTCCTATATATTCAAACAAGATGTAAGATTATATATATTGATGTTAGTGTGTGGTACGGATCAATTTTTTCGCACCATTTTGTGTATCAATTTTTTCTGTTATGTTGTTGATCAGACACAATATGATGCTAATAATAATATAACCAAATGTGTATCAATTTTTTCTTTTATAACATTATTGTTGTTGCTGTTTTAAATATGATCATATGCGTCAAGTTTTAGAACCCAAACAGGCTACCCAACCCATCTTTAATTTGACATGCTACCCAACCCATGTGACCCGCAAATCCTCCTAGCATGTCTACTAGTAACCATCACAAGGGACAATCTAAGTCAGCCTCACAAACAATACGTACATATTACACACCAAGGCAGATTATAAAAAACAGCCCTGGAAAAACAGATTATAAAATACAGCCTTGGAAAAACAGATTATAAAAAACAGCCCTCAATTGGGCTGTCATGACAATCAAATAATTTGCTGCTTGTATAATTTATTACAGGAAAAAAAACAGTTTATCGGAAGTTAAATTACTGAAAAGAAGATGAAGAAAAAGCAGATGAATCTAGTTTGATAATCGAAGGTACTACTCACAGATTGAATTTAAGGGAAACGGGTACTACTTATAGCCGTGACGATGGTGAAAGCTTGTGGAACCTTAGAAGCAGTTTACTCCCACAACATCAATTTGTATCAAAGCTGCAAGAAATTAAATGTTTCAATTAAAAAATCACAAGCACGCATACATGTAATGTATACATACAAGGAACTTTAGAATCTGAGAAATATAAACATAATTCAGACCCAAGATCTTGTTTTCTCATTATTAAATGTAAACATAATTCATACCCTGCATGTCTCAAATCATATTATTTCACTAGTCAATCATAGTATCAACCATCTCTAAACCTTGTTAAAAAAGGGTTTTATTACATGCCCTTTCAAGTAGTAAAAATTTACTTAAGAAACCAAAAAAAACATTAAAAAATATACATAACATATAAACTCATAAACATTAACACATGTTATAGCATTTTGTTAATATGATGATGACCTGCACCTTGCTAACAACGTACTCCATATTACACAAATGAATGGTTAGATAAACTATTGGCAAGAAAGAGTATTCACCTTGACAAGATGGAGCATATGGCCACAAGAAACAAGAAAAACTGCCAATAACTGTAATTACAAAAGCAGCATTATACTTATCAGGGGAAAGCTGGAGGCACAATTCATGAAAGTAAAAGGGTTTAAAGCAAATTATTCATGTTTCTGAAGAAACAGAAAAAAGCTAGTTTTCATAGAAATAAGAAACTACAACAGGGTGTTGCTCTTGTCAATTTAAGTACTGTTATAATGAAACTACTTAAATACATGTGTTTTAAATATCATTTAGTAAACAATCAGTGTGTTCCAGGGTGTAATAATTTAACTTAGTCCTAATTATCATACACAATGTTTGTATCCACTAAAAATACAATTGGGCAACCTTCAACCTATTTTGCTTTAGTTTACCAATTTGACTTGTTAGACACATACACATTTATAAAAGAAGGATACTCACCAGGAGACTCTATCTAGGACTTAAACTTCCTCCTTTGGATTCTCTATTGTAGATCGAAGAGGACCTGCTATAACCCAACAAACAAAAAAGTTAACAAGACTTAGCTTTAAAAAACTAGAAGCGTTACTAATTTATCCTCTAAGCTGTAACAAAAAGATATCAATATGTTTGCAGAAATATAGAGTAAATTAGGGCAAAAGAAGTACCTGCACGACGACAAAAAAGAAACGCTTAGGATTTACGTTCGAGGAGGATGAACAATGACTTCGATTCTGGTCCAGAATGAGAACAACTTGTTCGTTGCGAGTTGTTGAACAGTGATATGAACAGTGAGAGGCGGAGGATGCAGCTACTTCGATTCTGTTCGATCAGGATGAACAGCGGAGGATGGGACTGGCGAGAGATGATAAATACCTACAGGCGGAGGATGAACAGCGGGAGGCGGAGGTCTGAGAAGAACGGCGGATATCGATCAGTTGAGTGGAGTTTTGGTGGGTCAGAAAATTGGGAGTAGCAGACAAAATAAGGGATTTTTGCACATTAAAACTGACTTTGACTTTCATTTGCCTCCAAACGAAAATACACCCGGGAAGAAGTAGTGTTTTGATTTTTTTCAAGGTTTTTAGACACGACAAGTCGTCTCTAAATAATAAATATAAAATTAATAAAAATCTAAAAGAAAATATAATAACACATGAGAAATACGGTGAAAAAAGAAAATGAAAAGTAAATTAAAAACACATTTAGAGACGACAAAGGTCGTCCCTAAAAGCTTCAGTATCCCTTCTACTTGTCTTGACCCTGAACGACGTCGTTTTGGTAACTTTTAGGGACGACATTGTGTCGTCTCTAAATGTTTTGTTCCTAAAAATGATTTTTCTTGTAGTGTCTCCTTATACGTACACACAGGGGTGTCTTTGAGGGAGTGCAAGAGGTGCGGCCGCACAGGGCCCACGTTTCGGATGGGGCCCAATTTTTTATATACATATATTATATATAGATATAATGTTATAATTTTTCAAATCCTACTTAATAAAATAGAAGTACTAAGAAGTTTATTTTAAAATAATCATTCTATAAGCCCCAAAAAAATAGATATTAAGGATTTGATGACAACGATCTTAAGTCATGTTATAGTCATGTTGAAGTTGCACTTTATATGGATTTGATAGACGATTAGATCTTAATGCAAATAAACTTTATATGGAGTTGAAGCTGTTTGACACGTTATTACGCGGTAAAACTACAAACTTAATGATGTGTTAAAATATTTTAAACAAATCGATTGCTTTTCTAATGCATTTATTGCATATAAAGTTTGTTGACTATTCTAATAATTGACATGCGCATAAACAAGTTTTTCAAGACTTAGGCTTTGTTTGTTTTTTTTAAATAAGTTTTTATTTTAAAGAAACGTATGCGGGCGCGCAGATCTTTTTAATAAACTTATTTGTTTTTTGGGTTATATGCACAGAAATGTAACGAAGTATGCGCGGTTTAATATTGTGTGTAACAAACTATTTTTTTTTGCAATTAATACAACAAACTACCCGGTTTTAACATTATGTGTAGTTTTTACCGTATGAACCAGTCAAATCCTACGTGGACCGGTTGCCATCCACGTAGGAACCCCATCTTCTTCTTGTACCGGTTTAATTAGACCCATTTTCACTCTGACCATCGTATTTTCAATCCAGCAACATGTCATCTTCTTCTTCATTCTCGAATTCAAACCTTGATGTTTGCCACTATGGAGATCGAATGTCGATGAGGACCTCATGGACCAACCTTAACCCAGGAAGAAGGTTCCTTGGGTGCCCTAATTTTGTAAGTTTTCTCCGAAATACGTAACTGTAAGCATCAATCCATCAACACTAAATTTTGTAATTTTTTTGATTTTTAAGGGTAAATTCCCTAGCTGCAAGAGATTTAAGTTCATTGATGTTGAACTACCAAGTCAATATTACAAGGATTTGGTGTATCAGATGTATCTCCATAATTTGAAGTCGAAGAAGGATGATGATGCAACAGAAGAACTTCAAAACTCAAAATTGGAAATTGGACTGTTGAAGGAGGAGTTGATCAAGGCTAAATCAAAAGTGAAAGCTAGTGAATCATCTGTTTATATTTTGCTTGCATTAGTGGTTGTTCTCTGTTTAATCTTAGGTTCATTTATGTAAGCTTCTTTACTATACTTGTACTATGTTATGAAGTGAAATGAAATGAACTACTTTTTATTGCATTAAGACATAGTTTATTACATTATGAGTGGGTTACTTTGAACACAACACTTGGAATACTCTTTTTCTTAATTCTGAACTTCAACCATGAATTGGTTGGAAGGTGATGAGCAAACATCATCCAATCAAAGTCACCTTTGATCACCAACTGCCCATTATTCTTGAATTGCATTCTATGTTCCATCTCATTCAATTCAAGAATGACTTCAACCTCATCATAAGCATCAAGGCCATGCATTCTAACAAACAAGGGTTGTGTTGGTCTGATAATAGACTCATACCTTCATCATCAATTATGTCCAAATCTTCACTCAGCAAAGTCAAAAACCATGTCCAGTTGTTCTTGTTCTCAATATTTACCACAGCCCAATCCAGTGGGTAAATATGGTTATTTCCATCCCTCCCCACAGCTGTCAACAACTCCCCTTGACATGATGTCTTCAAAAAGCAACCATCAAGTGCTATTACTCTCCTACATACATGCTTCCACCCATCTTTTAAAGCTTTCAAACAAACATAGAATCTATCAAAGTATGTTTTTCCATCAGGATTCATAGTCACATCTAACCTCACAGTAGAAGCAGGATTACTTCTTAGTAGCTCATCACCATAAGACCTTAGAAGTCCATAATGTTCAGCCAAGGACTGTTCAAACTGATTTATAGCATAGAATCTAGCCCTACTACACTGAGGTAATGTCACATGGCATTTAAACTTCTTTAACACTTCTTCTGCTAACTCACTAAGAGTTATCTTTGGGTTTGCTCTGATTTTATGACAAAAGTGTTTTGCAATAAACTTGTAGTTGATCAGAGGTCCATACCTAAAGTTTTATGACAAAAGTGATTTTATGACAAGTTTTTCAAGACTTAGTGCATAAACAAGTTTTTTAAGACTTAGTTGTTAATAATGTTGATATGTGCATAAACAAGTTTTTCAAGACTTCGTTGTTGTTTAGAATGTTACAAGAAAGACTTAATAGAATGAAAATGATAGCTATGAGTAACGATATTTTGAAAGGTATTTGTTATGAATAGTTTATTTAAAACTTTGCTTCCAATAATGCTAAGGTAACTTTACGATTCATCTAATTATGTGGTATAAAATAAAAAATTTATGCTACAGTTCTTTTGTTTTAGTTAATAATATAATAAATGTTGTAATTTTACTAAAATTTTGGTGATATATGTGTGTATAAAAGGGCCCCACTTTTTCTATTCGCACATGGCCTTTGAAATTCACGGGACGCCCCTGCGTACACAGACACATGTATTGATGTAATTAGCTACATGCATATATGTGTGTTTTTGTATGATTATGGATTGAGTGTTTAGTAATTGATTGTAACATTCAATCGATCATTAAGAACCTTATCCTTTAATATTTGATTTCAAGGTGAACTGCAAGGAGAAGGTGGAGAAGCTAGAGAAGAACGTAATCACCATGCTTATGGATTATGAAAATGGTGGTTCGAGTTACAGAGTTGCTTGAGATCGTAGATGAGATTTAAAGGTTGGGCCTTGGCTATAGATTTCGGTCATATATAAAGAGACTACTTGATAGAGTACTGTCGGTAGATGAAATCAAAGAAGACAAATATCTTTATATAGTTTCTCTTGAAATCAGGCTTCTTAGACAACATGGTTGTAGTGTGTCACAAGGTAACAAGATCTTTATTAATGATTAGTCAATTAGCTTAAATACTCGTGTAGTTTAAAAAAATGATAATTATCAAATATTAATATAAAAAAGATATCGGAAAATTATAAAATACAAAAGAAATGATAAGTGAAAAAATGTCGACACAGGATGTCAACACTCAAAGCAACGGTAGAAGAGTATAAGCGAAGGTGAGGACAAGAACGTAATGGCAGAAACGTGGTATCATGATATGAATTTGGTTAAATATGATATTATAAAATGTTATAAAACAAAAATATGATATTTGTAACAAGTGGGTAAAAATGATATTTTAAGGTTTAAGAAGATAATAAGTACAGTCAGTAATATATAAAATATTTTATATGTTATAAAATATATATTTTTTGAAATTTGATTACTTATATAATAAAATTTTAAAATTTAATTACTACAAATTAAATATCAGTTGATGGAATACAAAAAGTGCCAAAAAAAAGTCCCGCTAAAAATTACTTTGGGAATCGATCACCACCACACAAAAAAGTGTCATCGGAAGCGCTACCACTAAAGTTTTTTAGTGACACTTTCTTCGTGTGTTGCCGCAAAGTTTTAGGTTTTTAATTGCACTTTTATTTTGCCACAATAAACAAAAAGACATTTGCAGCACAAGTTTTATACCAGTAAAAACAATTGCTATTTTTAAAATCAATACTATTTTTAGTGGCCGTTAATTTTTGCTAGAAAATCACATTATCAATTTAAGTGTCATTATCCGCAATGTTGTTGTGCTATTTGTCATCTATTATAATAACTATTTATTCACACTATAAAGTGAAAACAATACTGATAGATATAAAAATCATAATTACATCACTTTGATTAAAAGTTGCATATTCCAAATATCTGTAAGCAAATGTCTAATTGTCTACTAAATATCAAACAAGTCTAAACGTCAAACTTAAAACATAAGTAACTTGTTCACAAACCTTTTGATTCCTTACACGCACATAACCACGGAAATATGAAATATGTCCCCAACGCTGCTAATCTGCTATACTCGGTTACAACCTGAAAATATTAACCCGACCATTGGCGACCTAGCTTCAGCAACCCTTTCTAGGAAGTTGAAGATGGCCACAAAAGTAGGATCACATGCTTCACAACACAAGCAAGCTTCCTAACCAATGACCTTCTTACAACATTCTCTTGATGATGACATGTTTGAGACAATGGACTGCTAACACGTGCTGATAACTAGTAGAAATAGCAGCACCATCATAGCTACTCTCTTGGAAGTATGAAATTTTGAGAATTAGACATCGTAAGGATAATTGTGGTATTGCAAGATTAGGATATAGGGAGCAGATTAGTAGTGAGAAGGGAATGGGAGTAGTGCACCATGATTAGGGCACACATTTGGCCATTTGGTACAGCCAGGCTTTTTAGATATTTTTTCCTTCCATTGAAAGAATGGTAATAGTTAGGTGGGAGAGTGAAAAATAAAAGTCAATTTTATTTTTTTCGTCAATTTTTATTTTTATAACTTTTAAAAAATATCTTACATCGTTTTAATATAATGAATCAAACTATTAGAATAATTGACTTATTATACTTAAATTCAAAATATATGTGCATTATTTGATTTCTAAAAGTCAATATATGTCCTTAAATTTTAAGTAAATGGATATTTATTATGATAAAAATAATTTGTTATATAAAAAATTAGGACCGTATAATAAATTTATCTCATTTCCGTCTTTTATTTATATATATTAGAAAATAAAAGACTTCAATATGATTAACCGGTTGACGAATTAATTGGAGCTATTTAGATTTTTTAAAGGGATTCAAGAACAACCATGGTGGCTTGGTAGGATGTCTGCATACAGACGTCAAAACACTACTAAGCATATATGAAGCTTCATATCTTGCACTCGAGGGAGAATTAGATTTACATGAAGCCAAGTTATCCGCAACTGAGAATTTTTCAAAGCTAAATTTTCATGAAAACGGAGTAATGAGGGAACATATAAGTCATGCATTGGATGTCCCTTTGTATCATACGATTAATAGGTTAGAAGCAAGGTGGTACATTGATGCATATGCTAAACAAAAAGATGCTAATCAACTTTTGCTTGAACTTGCTATATTAGATTTCAACATGGTCCAATTGGCACATAGGAGAAATCTTCAAGAAGTGTCAAAGTCAGTAAGAACATAATCTTTTCTCATATTTCACAAATAAAATAAAAAATCCAACATATTTGGATGTTGCCTATTATGTTAATTTCCTAACAATCTTTCTTTATATTTGTTTTATATTGATGGTGGAAAAATATAGGGCTAGCAAACAAACTGGGCTTTGTCAGGGACCGACTTATGGAATGTTTCATTTGCAGTGTGGGGATGGTATTCGAACCTCAATACTATTATTGCCGTGTTGGAATAACAAAAGTTTGCACATTGATAACTACGATCGATGATATCTATGATGTTTATGGGTCTATAGATGAACTGAAGGTCTTCACAAATGCTATCAAGAGGTTTGAAATACAACATAATCATGCTCGATCCGTTGTAGAATATTCATATGCCTTTTCAGGATTTCATGACCATATATGCATATTGTGATAATAATGTCTTATTTAATTAGGTGGGACATTAATGCAATTTAAGATATGCCTGAGTATCTACAAGTAGGATTCCTAGCACTTTACAACACCATTAATGAAATGGGTTATGACACTTTAACGACACAAGGAAGAAACATCATTCCAGTCCTTGTAGAAGTGGTTAGTATACTATATATAGTAGAAGGAATTCTTATTAATGTTTTAGTGACCAAACTGGATAAAGAACACAATACAAGTGTGTTCTTTTTTCTGATTGACAAAAATGTATACTTTTATACCTATGTTCTTATATTGTGTTCAATTTAAATAGTGGGGAGAATTATCGGAAGCATTTTTTATGGAAGGAGAATGGAGTTGTAGCAATTACATGCCAACATTTGAAGATTATCTTGATAACGCATGGCGATCAGCTTCTGGAGTGGTTATACTAACTCATGGGTACTACTTACTCATGAATCAAGAAGTGAAAAAAGATGCAATTGAATCCTTGGAAAAATGTCACGATATTTTTAAATGGTCATCTATGCTTTTTCGGCTTTACAATGATTTAGCAATCACATCGGTATGATTTTATGTTTTAGTGCATGGATTGATGATGACTTTTACTATAGTTTTGATCTTCCTACTATTTAACTATAGTTTTGATCTTCCTACTATTTAATTTATTTCTTTGCGTAGGATGAGATAGAGAGGGGCAAAGATGTGAATGCAATATCCTGTTACATGCACGAACAAGTCGTTTGTGAGGATGTTGCACGTGAATACATCAAAACTCTAATCGACAAAGCGTGGATGAAAATGATTGAAGCACGAGTTCTATGTTCCAAAGACTTCGCACATCCATTCCTTGAGATGATCATTAATCTTGGTCGAGTTTCACGTGCTTGAGCCAAGAAACGAGTTTTGTCTGTGATTATTGAGCCCCTTGCCATTAAGGAAACTTAGGTTGCAAAACTTATTGAGCCCCTCCTTATTTGAGAACCGCTCTTAATGATAGAACCCGCAAGAACTATTTGTAACAATAATTAATGACTCGTTAATAAAGGTATTTTAGTCATTTATCTAATTACCATGTCCAGTGAATGAGTTATTGTTTAATTAGTCTTGATTTTTTCCAAAATTTCCATTATTAATGAGTCATTAGCATTATTAGCCATTGATTTATTTTAATCAATGGTCAAAATTAGTTCATTTGAAAACTATTCTTATTACTAGAACCATGAGAACCAATCTTAGTCTTTAATTAAATTAAATCAATGGCTTTAATGTTAATGGCTCGTTAATGAGCCTTTACTAATGACTTATTAAATAATTATTCTTTACTAATGTTTATTAATAACTCATTAATAGGGGTATTTTGGGTAAATCAATCCTCGTTAAATAACGACTCATTCACAGTTGGATAAATATATATAATTAACCAAAATACTCCTATTAACGAGTCATTAATGAGCATTAATGTTGGGTTTATAAATGGATCATGCATTAAAATCGGTTCTCAAATAAACTTCTTCCGGTTCTTATATGTATGTATGTATGTACGTATATATATATATATATATATATATATATATATATAGGGGAGGGTTCATGCGAGAACCGTTGTTAGTGCGAGAACCAATCTCGGCCGTTTCTTGGATTTGGGAAGTTTCATGGATGGCGAGCGTGGAGGAATAGAGTGTGGCAGGGTGCATGTGAGGAATTCATGGGTGGGCAATGAGATTAAAAGAGGAGGAATTGGACGGCTCAGATTGGTTCTCACGGTTCTCGCACTAAGAATGGTTCTCGCATTAACTTTTTCATATATATATATATATATATATATGAATGATCTAGAGAGAATACCTCTTAAATGGAGAACAATGAGAACAATTTTCCACTATTCATCAAAAATGATAAAATGGGAATTTTAAGCCTTCTCCTCTCTCTTAAGAACTTTCCTTACATAACATGTTTTTTACTTCATTGATTTTAAAATCAATATATCTTTTGCATATATAATTATTAAAACAAAAAAAACCATACCACTAATTTCATCTTTAAATCCTCTTTAGTTTGATATTAGTTTTGATATATTTCGGTACATACAAATCAAATGCAAATATTAGATGCAATACCAACATTTTTGAAGCAATCAACCCTAAAAAGTTTTTTCATCTAGAATTTCTAAAAAAGAACTTGGAAAAAGTAAAACACTTTAATGTAAAACGTAGATAACTTGAAAATATGTATAAAAACAAAAATAAAAATAGATGCAACATACATAAATTATAAATTACTTAATTTAGATGTACGAATCAAAATCAAATTCACCCCTAAAAAAGTATTTACCGTTGCATATACCAATTAAAAATGCCGGAAAAGGTTCAATTGCATGTTTTTTACTAATATTAAACAAAAAAAGGTAGAAGAAATATAGAAGTTAACATGCAACCGATCATCTCAAACTATAATCTAGATGTAATGGATAATAAGAGAGATACAAACGACCATTAGAAAAGATGCATCGTAGTATTTCAAATCATAAACCAAATGCAAATAACGAGCCAAATTAAAGGCCTCAAAATTCACATTACTAAAAATTGGAACCTATGGCGATAACATCTAATAATCAAACAATACCTCAATTAAAAAGTCGATGTATAACGGATAAAAAAAATTAATTTATAATAAACAAAAAAATTGATACACATGTATTAGCGCATAATGGATTAAAAATGCATTAACCCTTTTATGGATAAAAAATGAATGTATAATGGATAAAAAATATATATAATCTACGTTTACAATGGAATTAAAAAAGAGAGTGATAAAAAATGATTTGAGATGTGACATAGAAGGAGAAGAAGTTTTGATCATATATTTGGAAACATGAGTATTTAAAGTGGAGAAATTTTTTTGCTTTGGACAAAAATGCTCTATTACCTATTAATTGTAATTTAAGTAAATAAAAAATGAGAGAAAAACATACACCATTGATTACTACTATCTAAGGGTCATCAATTGTTCTCACAGTTCTCCAAATAAAAAGTGTTCTTATTTGATCATGTCTATATATATATAATCAGGATCAAATAAAAAGAGTTTTATGGAAAAAAGAGTAAGGAGAAAGGAGGGGCTGACACGTGTCCTTAATAGAATAAGGGTAAAGTTGGAAAATACTGATTTTGTCTCTCTCTCTCTCTCTCCTATATTCTCTAAACCCCACGATCTCCTCAAGGGTTTTATTTATCCCGCCTCCTTGATTTCTCTCTCTGCCGCTCCATTGTTTCACGCTGTTTTCCCGTCGCTCGATCTCCCCAACCGGCCCCTCTTCCACATCTTGCTCCTGTAAACTAATCCAGGCCACAATAGTCGCCGATTGCGTCCCTTGTGAAGCATAACCACTGCCGCCGCCGCGCTGTTATGTCCACCGGAGACCGAATGCCAGTCGCGTACCATGCGATTGTGTCTTTGCCGTCGTTGTTATGTACTCCGGCTATCGTCGCCTGGTACGACGCCGCTGTCGCCGTGCATCAGATTCAAATAATAAGGGTATTATAATCATCATTAATGCTCATTAATGGTTCAATAATAAGGGTATTATAATCATTTGTATATATATTTATCAGATTTTGAATTGCGTCAGGGTGAATGAATCATTATTTAACAAGTCATGATTTTACTAAAAAAAAACCTATTAATAAGTCATTCGCATTATTAGCCACTGATTTAATTTAATCAAGGGTCAAGATTGGTTCTCGTCATTCCCGCAATAAGAACGATTCTCAAATAAATAGATAAATATATAAAACGAGAACTGGTTTTGGGGCGAGAACCATGATAACCGATCATGGGCTTTGATATTGAAAATCAACGATTCAAGATGATAGGTTGGTATTGGAACAAAGGTTTTAAAATACGCAAATTATACAAAAATAACAAGAAACTTCTACTCTATATTACTATATATTTTTGAAGAAAAAAAATCATTTTTGCTGCAATTTTTTTTCTAACACCGCTTCAGTTATGTGCACATGTGTACCATACTAATGTGTCTTTGTTTTAAGCTTCCAATATAGGTGTAGATAGGTGCAAAAGTGCACATTAATGCACGTGTGCACATGCACACACCTAGATGCACGCGCATACTTGAATAAATTTAATTAAATATTATGTGTGCACCTCGGAAATTTGTTTGTAGTTTTTTTATTTTTGTTTTTTGGAAACTCTATCCCGTCAATTGCATTAACAAGAAAATAGTAATATTATTCTTCAAAATCACTATACAACTCATATTTATTTTTCAAAAGACATACATGTTTAACTTGGTGTTGAAGCAACTTTATGTATATGATGAAATCATGAATTGGAATAATTGGATTTAAAAGAACTCCAATCACATTGTTAAAACGAGGTGATATTACAAGCATCCAAACATTTTGTTGCTTAAACCATTAGGCAGAAATGTGTTGTATTGATACAAATACACATAGTTGACCTACAAAACCTGATCTGTGAAACATGAAAAAAAGAAACCTTAACCACACGAGGTGTAAATTAGAATTCCTAACCAGATGTTAAGCTTAATCTCAGTTGAAAGGACTGAAAAATCAACGTCAATTGGCAGGGGCAATAGTTAATAGATGTAGTCGGGTGTTGGGATATGGTGCATGGTAATCCATGAACATAGCGAAAGCAATGAAACCAAGCAAAAAGCTGATGATGAGACTTGTTGAGGATGACAATGTCACAAATGAGTCCCCTCCATCATGTATTCCACCCCAAATTAGTATGATCCCCATGTGCAACTTCAAAACCTTAAACTCACTCCTGGAATAATACCAACCACCCTCTTGCACCATGCTATTAAGAACAAGTATTCAAACTATCCAAAGTGTGTATGTATGTGTGTCAGAATTAGCATGTGAGAGATGTGCCTCGGACTAGAGAAAAATTCTTAATGTGAATACCGCGAGTACCATTTTTGTAATAATCATTCATGCTCATTATTGACTCCTTAATACGGGTATTTTGATCTTTCGTTTACTTTCCAACCGTGATGCCTCAATGTGGACCGTTATTAAAGAGTGATACTTGATTTTTTCAAAATATCTCTCATTAATACATCATTAATGTACCGTCATTTTTATTTTAAGAACATAAGGAACCATGATGAACCAGTAGATTTATCCATCAATGGTTGAGATTAAAAAGAAAAAAATATATACATATATGTATAAATGGTAATTGGCGTGCATCTGTGTACATAAAAATGACATTTTTGAAATAACAAAAATTCACTACGCTGATAAATCTCATTCACATGCTCTACCCTAATAAGGGTCGTTCTTCATGGTTTTGTACCATATATATTACTTTTATTAATAATAGTAAATATGATAAACACGTTAATATTGCACTAAAAACTTTTAGATGTGAAATATAATTTTATATTTTTTTAAAATGTATGTATAAAAAGTATTAAAGATAATAGTTTTGTTTAATTACGTACCTCATATTGCCGAAATCATACATAATAATTTCCATCAATATCTTAGTTTTTATTTAAGAAATATGATAAAAGGATGGATTTTGCACACAAATTCCCGTCAATATCTTGGAGCACAGGAGTTCTTCATCAAAGCTTTTTCACTTCAATCATTCAAGGAGAAGATTCAAAAGGCTTTCATTATCATTCATTCGATCAGTTTGATTCCTTGTTTGATTTAGTTAATCAAGATGCTATCTTTCCTGGATTTTTATCTAGTGTTAGTTTATTATAGTATGTCTATGTGCTAGATCTTTAGTATTCACTATGATTGGACGAAGATCTGGTTATCTTTTACGATTGATTTGGTTTTCTTGAACAATTATCACGATTTCAATTAAAGAACAGTTTTTTAGCTTTAATCTTTGGTTGGTTGATTTATTAATTGCATGTATTAATTGATCACGAAAGTGTCATGAGTGTGTGATTTCTTCTACTTTTCTCTTATGTGATGTAGTAGGCAACTCACTAGAGATAAGGGTTGAAGTTAATCAGCAATACCGTAGTTAATCACTTAAAGGACTAATTTTTGAAATGGAAGTTCTAAGATTAGGGGAAAAGAGAAATCCGATCCCATAATTGAATGATAATCTGACGTGTGTTATTACATAGGCTTAGAGATGAAAATCCTATGAACCATGTTTTAACATTGAGAGAAATTGAACGAAAGTTAATTGATCAACCTCTAGGGAGTTCCATTTAATAGGAACTTAATCAACCAGATCTATGTTTAAGGGGAGTTAGTTATAGTGAATGTCTTTTGCTGCTGATTAGAAATTATTCAAAGTTTAGTTAATTAGATAAAGTTTCAATCTTATTAATCTTTTAAGCACTTTAGTAAAGTAATCTTATATCCTTATTAAAAGAAAATGATGCTTACATCATCATTTCCCTTCCCTAAAAATTCTCCACCAATCACAACCCTTCATTTTAAAAAGAGAAATTAAAAAAATGGATAATAAAAACATTATGATATCACATGGGGCTTCAAATGATAAGTCTTCATGGATTACTTTTGCATAATTACATTAATTGGAAGGAGTAGAATGTAAATTGTTAAGGGGGTAGTATGAAATATGTGAGGGGGTTTTAAGAAAATTGTATATTAATGTAATTAATTATAAGTTGTTTGAAAATTATGTTTAATAACTTCAAATATATTTTGTTTTGAGAAAAAATAATTATATATTTGTAATCGTCTCATTTTTATCTACGTTTTGATATAAATTTTATCGGAATATGAGGTTTTTTTTTAAATTAGTATAATTTAATTGTTTTATCAACATCTAAGTAGTTATTGGACATTTTATTCGTCTTTTATAGTTATTCCCTCTACATAATGTAGTCGATATAATCACTGATTTCTTGGTATTTCGATAAAAAGAATTAAAAGTATACTATAACTAATGGTTAGCGGCATAAAGTTGTTTACAAAACTACCACTACCGTTATAGCTTTTTAAAATTAATTGTTAGTTGTGAGTAAATAACCCTTCAGAAACTAGAACTCTACATAATTACTGGGTAGTGAAACAACTGTCATGATAGTGAGTTTTGTAACTACACATACAGCTTGAAATTTTATATAAAAATAGTAATTGTCTAAGTTTTCTTATTTTTTAACTAATACCTTAATACATAAAATAAAAGTTATTATTACATGGATATTTGAAATCAGTGAGATCTCGTGTTTTCAATTATATTTAATTGAACAATAAATTACACTTAAATGATTTACGTATGTATAGACATAATATATTCTATGTTAGAATCTTATTTTTATGCGATCTAATTTGCGTATACTTAAATGAATGTCATCGTTATTTAACTTTTAATAAAGTTAGTTTAGAATTTCAAATATTCAAATATATAATTGGCTAATAAAAATGTATTTAAAGCACTTGATATTATAACATCGACAATAATATTATAGTTATGTCTTTACAATGTCGGAATAAAGCTCAATCCCTAGAAACACATTAATATTATACTAAAAACTTTTACACGTGTAATGTAACTTTATATTTTTTATAAAGAGTATTTATAAAAAGTATTAAAAATACACGTTTTTACTCATGGATAGTTATATGTGACGGTTTC
Source organism: Pulicaria dysenterica (assembly GCA_947179395.2). Classification (NCBI taxonomy): domain Eukaryota; kingdom Viridiplantae; phylum Streptophyta; class Magnoliopsida; order Asterales; family Asteraceae; genus Pulicaria; species Pulicaria dysenterica. The sequence goes on along the minus strand of OX359290.1, from coordinate 77,200,351 downwards.
TCGAGTGAAGAGTAAAGATTGGTTAAAAGTTTTAATTTGCGATGGTGAAGGAAACAATACTAATAAAACAATTAATGTTGTTTATAAAGAGGTTTTACAGAAAATTTAATGACAATCTTATGTATAGATATCAAAAAATTTTAATGGTTATTCAATTCTTATTTTCTTACGAGATTTTATTTTTCTATCTATGTTTTGTAATTATTTTTACTATACGTGTTATGACTCTTTAAAACTATATAAATTTTAAATTGACTTATATAATCCCGTGTTGATATACGGGTCGCTTAGCTAGTTAGTTAAATAACAAAAATCCCTTTCCAAATCAATTTGCTTTATTTTAATTGAGTTTGTTTTAATTAATATTAGTAATCAGCTAAAATGTACTGTGAAAATGATATCATTTCACTGAAACTTTATAACCTGATTTCACACATCAATACCCGAGCAACGCGCGAGTATAACTTTAGTTTTTTGTGGCTCATTAATGTTTCGTTAATGCGTTCATTTATGACGCATAATGGGAGTTATTTTAGAATAATCAAGCTTACAAATTAATTATGGTTCACCCGGCCGGACGCCATTTATGGTTGATTAATATTTTAATAATCAAAATACATCTATTAGTGAGTCATTATTGATGTTATAAACAGTTCTCGTACGAAAAATAATTTTTGAATGAATTTTAGCAACTTTATAGTTTATATCATTGTACAACTCAAGGTTGATGATCATGATGATACCTCATAGTACCCATGCTTTGCATGCATGATCGAGTATTTTCACTTCCTACACATTAGTAATTCATCAAAGATGAAAAAGTGTAAATTTTGGTTTTCCCAAATGACCAACCTCACCTAAAAGACAATAGCTAATATTGGCAATCTTTGTCATTTTCCTCTCTCTTTCTATATACATAGAGAGAGAGAGACACACAGACATCAAATCCAGCTCTAACTTCATGTGCATTGAGATTCTACGCCCAGACAAACGCATATATAGTACGTACGTACTTGTGCTAGCAGTCTCTAACATTGTATTTTCGTAGCGTGGTATCAATTATATTTTGGAATAATTAAATCCTTCTGCATAAATATACAAATTTTCCTCGTTTATGTTAACCGGGGATATGATGGCACATGCTTGAGCAGTGCTGCTACTCTCTCCAGAATCAAACGCACGTCTATCTTATATTCGGGCAACGTGGTGATCATCAGTTTGTACCGGTAATAGAGCTTAAGTAAATACAATTGAATAAAATAAATAGGGTGTGTTCGAGAGAAATAAGTGATAGTTAAGACAAACCAAATACGTTACACCACATTGAAAGCTCATATATAGCTCGTGTTTATATACATATTCGAGTGTGAAGCTGAAGTCTGTAATTAACTAGAGAGGTTTCTCATGGACTTGGAGCCGAAAGAATTTCCTGAAATTATTGTTGAATATTTGGCTTATAAATTTAAAACTAAAGGTCAATAGGAATTTATTAAAACTTAAAAATATAAATTTCACGTATTTTTTAATTAAACTAAAAAATTATACACCGTGAGAAATTAATTTGTTGAAAACTTATCTCTTTACGGAATTTTTTTTCACAGTTTTTTTTAATAAGATAAGTAAAACATAAAAAAATCATGAAAAAATTGTTTGAGAAATATATATATATTCTTTCATGGATTTTCACTGGTTTTTAATAAAAATTTAAAATAGATGCAAATTAATATATTATGACATTATACAACTACAGTACTACAATAACTCATTATGATGTACAACCTTGATATATAAGATGTTTACATGGTTTATTTTTTGTACGTGTTTCGATTACAAAAGCTGCAGGACTAAAGGCCAATTGGATGGAGTATGCTATTTTTGATGGTTTATTCATTGTCAATGAAATTATAAAATGGGCGAAACTTAACAGACTAAACCGAAAGTTATGTTGCTCAAAATTGATATAGAAAAAACTTTTGATGCTCTTAGCTGGGATATATTTTCTAGATTCTATTATGTGTTAGATGCGATTTGGAGAAAATGAAGAATGCGGATCAAGGGATGTTGATGCTCCTCCAAAGTCTCGATTTTAGTCAACGGTGCTCCTACTCCAGAATTTCAGATGTTAAGTGGAGTCGGTCAAGGGGATTTGTTAGCCCCGTTTTTATTTATGATAGCTATGGAAGGTTTAAGTATGGCCATCCATCAAGCAAAACAAGTTGGTATTTTTGAAGGGATTAAAAACTGTCAAACAATGGGCCTGTAATTTCTTATCTTATTTATGTGGATGATGTGATTTTTACAAATGAATGGTCTATATCTAATGCCTTGAAACTACTCAGAATCTTAAGATTTTTTTTATTTTTTTGGCTTCTGGCTTGAAAGTTAATATATCAAACACAAATGTGTTTGGTGTTTGTGTTGAAAAGCAGGAGAATGAACATGGCGGCTGTACTTGATTGTAATGTATTTCCATTCAAATTCTTAGGTAAGCCTTTAAGGTGTTTGATGTATAAGAAAGCAACTTGGAATCCATTAGTGGAGAGGTTTCAATCTAAGTTTGGAAGGCTTGCTCCTTATCTATGGGTGGCAGATTTGTTTTATGTGAATCGGTGCTTGAAACTCTTGGAGTTTATTTGTTATCTCTATATATAAAGCCCCAACCACAATTCTACACTCCTTGGAAGCTATGCGACGTAAATTTTTCGGGTTGAGAATAAGAATGATATAAAGATTACATGGGTTGTTTGGAAAATGTGCTATCTCCAAAACAATTAGGTGGTTTGTGATCGGGGAGCTTAAAAGCACTTACACTACTAGAAAACAGCGCGATTTCCGAGGGATTTCCGAGGGCGTTGATTCCCTCGGAAAGTTTTCCGAGGAAATTCCTACATATTTCCGAGGACGTTAAGTTACCTAGAGTTTTCCGATAAATTTCCGAGGGAGGGAAATGCCTCGGAAATTCCTTGCAAATTTTCCAAGAGACTTCCGAGGAAATACACCATCGGAAAACATAGTGAGAGATTTCCGAGAGATTTCCGACATATTTCCGAGAGCTAACATGCCCTTGGAAATTCCTCGCAAATTTTCCGAGAGACTTCCGATGAAATACACCCTCGAAAAAGATAGCGAGAGATTTCCGAGGGCTTTCCGAGGGCTAAAATGTAATTTTTATATATTTGTCACTTTAGAACACAAATTATCAAACATAGAGGCATACTTATACAAATACATGTATCTAGGTGTATCATTAAACATAAAATTAGTATATTTATAGTAATGTACCTATATGAATGAATGTTCGTAAACAAATGCGTGTATATAAATGTGTTTGTGATTTGTATGTGTCATCATGATGTGTATAGTATGTTAGTATCCTATTATGATTTATTTGTTTGATTATGTTTATTATGAAACATGCATGTGCTTATTTATGTTTTGCATTTAAAAATAGTGTAAAATATGAAAAAAATGATTTTCGTCCTTGGAAAGCCTTCGGAAATTTCCGAGGGTTTTCCGAGGGCTAAAATATAATTTTTATATATTTGTCACTTTAGAACACAAATTATCAAACATAGAGTCATACTTATACAAATACATGTATCTAGGTGTATCATTAAGCATAAATTAGTATATTTATAGTAATGTACCTATATGAATGAATATTCGTAAACAAATGCGTGTATATAAATGTGTTTGTGATTTGTATGTGTCATCATGATGTGTATAGTATGTTAGTATCCTATTATGATTTATTTGTTTGATTATGTTTATTATGAAACATGCATGTGCTTATTTATGTTTTGCATTTAAAAATAGTGTAAAATATGAAAAAAATGATTTTCGTCCTTGGAAAGCCCTCGGAAATTTCCGAGGGTTTTCCGAGGGCTAAAATGTAATTTTTATATATTTGTCACTTTAGAACACAAATTATCAAACATAGAGTCATACTTATTCAAATACATATATCTAGGTGTATCATTAAGCATAAATTAGTATATTTATAGTAAGTTACCTATATGAATGAATGTTCGTAAACAAATGCGTGTATATAAACGTGTTTGTGATTTGTATGTGTCATCATGATGTGTATAGGATGTTAGTATCCTATTATGATTTATTTGTTTGATTATGTTTATTATGAAACATGCATGTGCTTATTTATGTTTTGCATTTAAAAATAGTGTAAAATATGAAAAAAATGATTTTCGTCCTTGGAAAGCCCTCGGAAATTTCCGAGGGTTTTCCGAGGGCTAAAATGTAATTTTTATATATTTGTCACTTTAAAACACAAATTATCAAACATAGAGGCATACTTATACAAATACATGTATCTAGATGTATCATTAAACATAAAATTAGTATATTTATAGTAATGTACCTATATGAATGAATGTTCGTAAACAAATGCGTGTATATAAATGTGTTTGTGATTTGTATGTGTCATCATGATGTGTATAGTATGTTAGTATCCTATTATGATTTATTTGTTTGATTATGTTTATTATGAAACATGCATGTGCTTATATATGTTTTGCATTTAAAAATAGTGTAAAATATGAAAAAAATTATTTTCGTCCTTGGAAAGCCCTATGAAATTTCCGTGGGTTTTCCGAGGGCTAAATTGTAATTTTTATATATTTGTCACTTTAGAACACAAATTATCAAACATAGAGGCATACTTATACAAATACATGTATCAAACATAAATTAGTATATTTATAGTAAGGTACCTATATGAATGAATGTTCATAAACAAATGCGTGAATATAAACGTGTTTGTGATTTGTATGTGTTATCATGATGTGTATAGTATGTTAGTATCCTATTATGATTTATTTGTTTGATTATGTTTATTATGAAACATGCATGTGCTTATTTATGTTTTGCATTTAAAAATAGTGTAAAATATGAAAAAAAACGATTTTCGTCCTTGGAAAGCCCTCGGAAATTTCCGAGGGCTTTCCGAGGGCTAAAATGTAATTTTTATATATTTGACACTTTAAACACATATTATCAAACATATAGATATATATATATTCAAATACATGTATCTAGGTGTATCATTAAGCATTAAATTAGTATATTTATAGTATGGTATCTATATGAATGAATGTTCGTAAACTATTACGTGTATATAAACGTGCTTGTGATTTGTATGTAAGGGAAAGGAGTCTCCTTCACCTCCGCATCTGCCGCTACCAATTTAGCTTGAGCTTGATCATCCAAATCTACAAACAAGGAAGGATCAGCATCCGGGAGTTTCTCACGAAGAGCCTGGCTAGCCAAGTGCTTGCCTAGCTGGATACAACAGTCCATCACCTTACTCATCAGGCGGGCAAACTGGTCAGCACCAAGAAAGTTTCTTACAAACAAAGGAAAGAAGGCCTGAAAATCCTTCCTCTCCTTAAGAGCAGCATTGTGAGCCTAAACCAGTGCACCTTTCTCCTTGGCCAGCACGTCCTTTTCTTTCACCAGCACATCCTTCTCTTTCACCAACAAATCAATCTCAGTCAGCAACTTTGAATTATCACTCCTGAACTCACCTATCAGCTTTTAGGCATCTGCCAGGGCCCTCTCTGTTTGGCTCAGATCCTTATCCTTTGACAACAGATCATCAGATAGTTTCATCTCCTTCTCCAAAGATTGTTGTAGGGAGGTCTTGGTTTCTTTCCTCAGACAGACGGCCAGTCAGAAAGGACTATTCAAACCCTGGAGGACATGCTTCGCGCATGTGTACTTGAGTTCGGTGAAGCGTGGGATTCACATCTGCCGTTGATTGAGTTTGCTTATAACAACTCATACCATTCCAGTATTGGGATGCCTCCATTGGAGATGTTATACGGGAGACGTTGTCGCACTCCTACGTGTTGGCTAGAGCCTGGCGAGAAGCAGGTCACCGGACCTGAGATAGTGCAAATTACAGCGGATAAAGTGAGAGTGGCACGTGAAAAGCTGAAAGCCGCTCGTGATCGACAGAAAGTGTACGCTGACCCGAGACGTCGGCCAGTTGAGTTTAACGAGGGCGATCAGGTTTTCCTGAAAGTCTCTCCGTGGAAGGGTGTTATCCGCTTTGGCCGTAAAGGCAAATTGAGTCCGCGTTTCATAGGACCGTTTAAGATCCTACGCAAAGTCAATGATCAAACTGTGTCTCTGGAGTTACCTCCAGAACTTGCGGGTATTCATAATACCTTCAACGTGTGTTACTTGCGCAAGTGTAAAGTAGATGAGAGTCAAATTCTGCCACTGTAGGAGCTGAGAGTTGATGCTTCAAAGCGCCTCGTTGAGGAACCTGTTGAGATTCTCGGCTCAAAGACTAAAAAGCTACGTAAGAAAGTGATCAAGCTCGTTCTTGTGAAGTGGAAATATAACCTAGGTTCGAATATGACCTGGGAAACTGAAGATGATATGCGAGCTCGATATCCCCACCTGTTCGTGAGTGATCAGATTCCGAGGATGGAATCTTCTTAAGGGGGTAGATTTGTAACACCCTGTAAATAGGCCTAGCAGTAGTGACTTGTACCATGTGTTTTGGTACTTGTACTGTGAATTTAAGTGAATTAAGTTAAGTGTTTTGTGTGACTAACGTGTTTTGTGTTAAATAATGTGATTATGTGAAAAGTGTCGGTTGTGTCTAAAAGTGATGTCGTGTTATACGGTTTCGCGAAATGATTCCGTAGATATCCCCGTTGGTTAAAACGGGATGGCGTGTGTCAAGTTGTGAGTTAAAAAGGGGAACAAAATACCCCGTGTCTTAATTAAAGACCCCAGGGTCGGTTTCTCCACCCTTATCCCCTGGGTCAATGTGAAACTCACACAAATACATTTCCCTTCACGTACAAACTCAAGAACCCGTGTATTTTGGTGATTTTGAAGAACAAATCAAGAAATCAGTTGCAAGGAGAAGTTTACTAACTGATTAAAGTACCTAGCTGCTGCCTTCTTCATACTTGTAAGTGTGTTTTTGAGATAAAAACCTAGTTTGAAGTTCAAGTAGGAGAAACACCATTTTAATGGTGTTTGTTGTGTGTTCAAGTTTTAAATTGTGTCAAATGTGTTCTCCAGTGCCTAAGGATGTTAATCAACCTGTATAAACGATTGAATCTGGTTTCAATTAAGTTTAGATGCTAAAAATATGAATTTACAGTTGCTGTGCGAAACAGAGTCGGAAGGGTTCTGTAACGAGAGGCCATGCGATCGCATGGAGTTTGATTGCGATCGCATGGGGTGTGTTGAATCCTTGCGACCGCAAGGGTTAAGCTTGCGATTGTAAGGGTGTTTGTTAAATTACGCGCCGCGTAAGTTTTTAAAGGTCGCGCCGCGTAAATTCGTGATGTAATCGAATGTGTTAGGTTTTTTATCGTAAGCCTTGTATATATGCTATGCGATCGCATGGTATGTCCATGCGATCGTATGGGTCTATTTTGTGGTGATTATCGCTTACGAGCGAAGGAAATAAGGTTTGCGATCGTAGGTACGTAACTTGCGATCGTAACCAACCCTAGAATCATGTTTGCGATCAAAAGGGGTATCCCTTGCGATCGGAAGCATGCGTTTGGGGAAAAAGGACCTTTGCGATCGCATGGGGTATCCTTGCGATCGCATGGCTTGTCTAAAAGGTCCCTTGCGACCGCAAGGCTTATGCTTGCGATCGCAAGCAGGGGTCCAGTTTAGACAGCTTGTGTAACTTGTGTTTCAATCTGTGTGTGTTACGTGTAAGTGATGACCAAACCTAAACCTCTTCTGATATCGAGGTGAGTACCGGTTTCCCATAAAACTCAGTAAGTAGGGCTATTGTGTGCCTGTGTTGTGTGCTACGTGATATAGTGATATAGTGTTATAAGTGATACCATGTGATTTGAATTGTGATATGTGATACGCATGCGTACTGTGGACCCTATGGGTCAAACGTGTTTATGATCTCCTGTCCGGACAGACGCAGGGGTTGAGGTCAGTCGCCGATGCGGCTGGGTCCCTTGAGTGTTATTCAGGGATTAGCGGTTCCCACGAGTGATTTTCTGGGGTAAAGGTTCTGCAGGCCACCGTTCCTCGACAAAAACAGGGGGGTCTTGGTTTGTAATTAAGGCCTAATTGAGCCCAGGTGGCTCCGCAACGTGCTCGGGGGGGTTGCTCTTCGTTTCCCCTCCAGCATGGATTGGTGTTGCTGACTTCTCAGTTGGATTCGTTGAGCGGGATTTGCAACCCCGCAAGATATGATCCTGCTGACATGTTGGCACACCGCTATGTGATAACTTAGCATTGTGTGCTTTATTGTGACGTGATAGCATGCTTATTGGTGCTTATGTGATACTTGTACTCACTAGCTAGTGTAGCTAATGTTTCGTGATATTTCCCTTTTCGCAGGTTAGTGATCAGATGGCCTAGCGAGGCGGGTTGCTGTGGGTAGTGTTATTGTATATATCTTTTGGAACACTGGTAGTGTATTAACTCTGATACTGTAAAACGATGGTCGGTGCGTAGTGGTAACACTGGCTTAATTTTGGTACTTGGCTTGATTCGTTGTTTGTGATCACCAAGTTGATAAGCAATACTTAATATGTAATCAGTGGTTCATTCCGCTGCAAACTTTTGGTGTAAATAAAGTTTTAATTTACTCTAATTATAAGCTCGTGAAACCGGTGTTACACTTGCAATTGGGCAAAAAGCTCCATGTCGAAATAACAGTCGTCGGGAATTGCAAGAGCCGACGGGGGAATACTTTCGCGAAAACCTTCAAGACCAGCGTACCATTGAGGAACAATACGATCAGAAATAAACAAAAACCGTTCTCTCCAGTATTTTAGAGAGGTACGGGGCTCTATAAACAAGGTATCACTTTGCCCTTTCCGGCGTGGATCGAACGTATACCAACTAAATATTTCAGGGGTTTGTAGTAATAAAGAAAGCAAGCAATATTGGGTTTTCGCCCAAAAGAAGCACAGAGAGCAATGTAGTTTGTAAGTTTACACATGCCAGAAGGATGCAATTTACATAGTCCAATATGCAGATAAGAGAGGATTTTGAGTAAAAAAAGATGTAAAGGTAACCTAACATTGCAAATTTCTAGATAATGGGTGTAAAACCCTATCTTCCCAGGGGGAGGTCGCACCATTGTATCTCCGACAGAGGGTTGAACGGGGTCGTACTGTGAAAGGTTAGGAATAGTTTGCAAAAGGTTTTTGATAATAGGCGTCCGCCATATGACAGTGAGTTTGATCCACAGTGGGAACACCCATGGTAATCGAAGGAAGGAAACAAGTGAAAACAGAAAAACGCACAAAAGAAAGAAAGCAAGGGAAGGGATTACCAACCTTTAGGCATGATCGGATGTCGCTGGATGACGAGAAGAACGGATGACCAGAAAAATCGCAAGAGAGAAACCAGGGAATCGCCGGTAGAAAAAGTGCGAAAGAGAAAAGAAAGTCTCAACAACGGGATAAAAGATCTTATAAAGGATTTTTGAAATAAAGGAAGGTGATCGAAATCGTACACGTGGACAGTCCATAGGCTTCATCATGAATATAGGGAATGAGTACCTGGCAGCGGCGGTTGATAAGATGGCGTGTGCACGGTACTCGAAGGGACGGTTTAAATGACTAACCGAAAAATCAGGGAAACTTAATAAGTAGGAGGCCTCTCCTGAAAGGGATTACCGGAAGCTTCTCTGGCATAAGGTGGAAGTATGAAGGAGTCTGGCACCATGTCACGTAGTGTCATACTATCATACTGGGGGGACTTAATGGTATGAGGTCCTGTACAGGGCACTCCTGGACCTACACCCACCCCTCACCAGTTAACCCTTGTAACGATAATCCAGATTAGTAGTCCTGCCTATGTCAAGGAGGAGCAAGCCTGTCCGGGAGGAGCAAGCCTGTCCAGGAAAGGAGATCCCCTGGATCAAAGATAGATGAGTTCCACATCCCGAGACGCAGGGTTGCATATATGTCCGCATTTAATGATAAGTACGGCGGATTTGACACTAAGGTACAATCGTCATACCCATTCGTACGAAGGAAGATCTTGCCATACCTTTATCCAGCAGACCTACCAAGACTACAATCGTTACACTTTCCCTGACCTTGACACTTGGAGACACATCCAACGGCTCAGGTATGATCTCTTACTACTATAAGTAAAGCTAAACAAATCATTTAGAACGGACGGATACTCTCTCCCTCTCTAAAAAAGTCACACACTAACTTAAGCATTGGAGAGGAATACGGGGATCCCTTCCCGCTTCCTCTAATTTCAGGTGTTAATTGTTTTGCAGATACATACGTAGGAACAATTACGACAAGCATTCACGCATCTAGCTGATCAAGGAGGTCTAGATGCGCGATCATGCATGAACATCAATTAGCTCAGAATTGAAGAAATAGACCAAAATAGTTAAGAACATGAAGTATTCGGGTTTTAGGTTTGAATCATGCAGATTTGGTGAAAACCGCATGAATTATCCGGGATTGGTGAAAACCGCATGGGAATATTCGGGATTAATATAGAAACCGCATACTAAATGGATAAAACCGAATGAACTATTGGATTTATGTTGAAAACCGTATAAAGGGAGAAACCGCATGTATTATACGGAATTAGACCAAAACCGCATGAAATGTAATCATTGCCTTATACTTTGGAAAACCGTATGTTTGATCGGATTGTGACAAAAATCGTATGTATGTGGGATTCATGGAAAAACCAAATGAATTGCCTTATACGGATTTGTGAACTTAATCGGTTTTTGAGAATAAACCGCATGTTATGCGGGATTTGGATAAAACCGCATGGATTGCCTTAGCTTATACGGATTTATGAATTTGATTCGGTTTTATGATAAAACCGCATGACCTATACAGGATTTGAGACTTGGACATTTTAGCTAACACTTTGATCGGTTTTGGAATTATGACTATAAAACCGCATGGCAGAGAAACCGCATGATACCCTATTCGGTTTTTGAAGAATGACTTGGATTTCCTTAACAAATGTGGCCAAGACATATGAGACGAACATTATATGTATTGCCTAAAGCTATGGAGTTAGTGGATTTTACCAAGTGTTATGATGATGTGGTATTTGTAATAAAACCGTATGTGAACTTGATTGTACATATGTGTTATATGTATTATATATGTATACATGTGATGTATAAATAAATGTATTACTTATTATGAATCAGTATTTTGGAGCATATACTGACTTGTGTTTACATATTCTCAGGAACTGAGAAGACTCAGTGAAATAGATTCCTGAGTGTTAAGCTGTTCAAGCTTTGGTGAGTGGATCCATATATTTGGATATGCAGGATGTGATATCCTGATTTACTTATGCTCTTTGGACGTTATGTCAAGTTTCATGTATACATGTTGTTCGGAGATCAGCTTGGTGTTTTCGGCTGGGCTTGTTGCTTAGAGATTTAACAGTATCTGATCTTGATGTGCATTTGTTGTACTCAAAGGTGTTGGTATTATAGTCCATGTTAGCACGGCTATCGGTAAACCTATGTTTTGGCCGACATATTGTTGTAGGTGCTTGCAACACCGCCGGTTCTCTTGGTGATTGAGCTATGTGTTTAGGCTGTATGCCTTGTGTATGTTTAGATATCTATTCCCTCACTTAGCTTTGTGCTAATTCCCCACTATTTATTTTGCAGATTCCTTTTGGTAAGTATCTGGTGAAGTATGACTGGGAATATGGACAGACCACCTACTCTGATGACTAATATTTTGTTTAGAGCCTGTTTTGTAACTAACACTATAGAAAGAATTTTGTAATGACAAAAACAGCAAAAGATGTATTTATATTATGTTTATGATGTAATTAAGTTATTTAAGCTTCCGCACGCAGTTTAAAGTTAATCTAAAAAGTACAGTGTTACATCCACCCTTCATTTTATCTAAATTAATCACATCCACTCAATTTTTAACCATTTGTCTCTCTTAATCTACTATAATTTTTTATTCATTTAAAATATACACTCACTAAAACACTCTTTCACACAAACACAATTATCCACCAACATCAACATAATTTTAAAAATCTTATTAACTTCTCTCTCTTTTTTCATAAATATAAATCTTTTTTTTTATATTGATGTTTTTTAGAATCTATTATTAAAATTAATAAAAAAATTAATACAAATATAAGAAACTTTAACATGACATTGAAATATGCGAATAACATATTATTACATTCTTGAAAACGACATATTGCAAAACAGAAACTATTTACCGTCACAGCATTGCGTAGGTACGATGCTTGAGAGAGAGAGAGAGAGAGAGAGAGAAAGAAAGAGAGAGAGAGAGAGAGTGTGTGTATTTAGAAATATGGAGTTTGCATTTAGGAGCCAAAGAATGAAAACCAGAAATAAGCTGGGTTTCGGAATGAAATAAGAAAAAACCTAAAAGTTATATGATCAAGAACTGAATCATAATAAATTAATCGGTTCTTGTTTTTCTCAATCCTAATGACATCTGCTTGTTAATTTATACATACCATCACATATTCATATCACATTGTAGTTTATGTTAGTGTTATATTAAACGGTCATACCACAAACAAATTTGCGACTCGCGAGGATCATAATTACAAACACAAGAGTGGGTAAAATAACGAAATTGAGAATTTAAGATAGGTCTTTGAAATATTTGGTTAATATATATGTGTGTGACTGTGTGGCTATATCGTTTGGCCCATTGGACAACACTAAAAGAGTCGGTAAAATCTAGAGATGGTAATAAGATCGGAGGTATCGGAGATAGCACTCTTAAGGCCAATTCCCGTTTCACACTCTCAATTCTCATCCCTTTCTCCATCTTTTCTAGGGACTTGACTTGCATCCCATCTCTGTCCATGTAGGTTATTATAGATTTTCCTTCGTCTAAAAAGTTGACACACATGAGATTTTTCATATAAAACTAAATGTTAACTTTGTAGACAAAGTGTTATCAATTAAAGAGTATAAATTTAGTACATATTATAGGAAGTTCATTAAAGCACATATAAAACACATGGAGTATTTTTTTTAAATGCATTAAACTATACCCCAAATGTTAATATGTGCACTGAACTTTTAATTTTTTGTTATTGTACGTATTTTGATTACATAAAGTAGCAAAAAGAGTATAAGTTTAGTAAATATAATAGGAAGTTTAATACACACAATAATACAATTTTTTAAAAGTTTGATACACATAATAACATTTGAAGTATAATTTAATACATGTTGGAAAAATAAGTCCAACTAAAAATTACAAATCCAACTTAATCCCTTAACCATTTCAGTTCAAAAACTAATCATTAATAATTTAGTAGTTTCGTAAAAAAGACAATGACATAATATTATCAATTAAAAACATAATATACTTAATAAATCGTTCTATAGCGTACATAATGTTATCAATCTAAAAAGAATCTCATTAACATATATACATGAAAGGATCATCATATATGTTTATAGATGGTTCCACGAAAAATGTGTTAATCATCTGCCCATATTAGTTCTTTTACCTTTTCTGTTTAATTCATTGTGTAAAAAGTTATCATATATAATAAAACAAGAAAATAATCTTATTGATATGCCTATTGAAATCGAAGAGTAAATTTGATACAAATGTATATGGAGAAGTTCATTTGAGAATATATTGTTTTTAATACAAAAATCACAAGAACCAAAATTAATACTCATTAATAACCTATTATTATGGATATTTTGGTCATTTATATATCTACGCAACTACGAATTACGTCTAGTTAAATGAATCACCATTTAATTAAGCTTGATTTTCCAAAAATACTCCTATAAATAAGTTATTAACAAATTTGTCATTCTTCTCTTACTAGCTCTTATTTTTTATGTTTTTTGTTTAAGAAGTATGATAAATTATTATAATAAGAAATTATCTCAAATGAGCCGTTAACAAACTTGGCCTCCCCGTATACGCATGTCACTAACTACGTTTAAAACTGGTCTATTTGTACTTATAAATAATTTAAATAAGGGGTATATAATCATTTAATAATTTAATAATATAAATATAGTTAATTACAAGAATAGGTGAACTAATTGTTCACAACACATGTCATTTTCCTTCATAAATCATAATACTAAAGTAAGTGCATTAATATGGTTGTATTTACTACAATCTATAGATGTTGATTCAAAATTTGAAAGGCTTTTTAAGAAGCATAATAATTTTAAATTTGAATTATTATGTGAAGTTGAAGAAATAATATTATATTATTATAAAATAAAAGAAACTGGCGCTTTGTATAAGGGATGTTATACTTTTGAGATGAAGTCGTAACACTTGAAAAGAACCTCTCATTCAATGCTTTACCAAACACACCACGATATTACCACTACTACTACCGTCTTCTTTCCTTAACATCCTCAATTATTCTCATATTTTTCCCCTTTATCTCCTTCAGTTCGCCGGTAATTTCTCTTTCCTCTTCCTTTTCTCTCCGATAATTCAAGGTTTTTACGCTTGAAGTAGCCATGGAATGCGTTGAAAGGGCCTTGAAAACCGACGATTTTACGGGAGTGATTGGTGTCGCCGGTGATGATTTCTTCGTCGACGGCCTTCTTGACTTCTCTGATGACGTTGATTTCGAGGAAGAAAACGATGATACCCATGTTATTAACACAAATAACGGCAAAAGCATTTCAATTTCGCCGGTGAAAACAGAGAATAACGAAACCGCCACTGGTTTCTCCGTTCCGGCGAACGACCTTTGCCTTCCGGTAACAAATTTATAAACGAGTTAAAACCGGTTTCCATTATCTAAAAATGGTTTTTTTAAAGAAAAAGGTTCTATTTTTCTTTAATTTTTGCAGGCGGATGACGTTGCAGACCTTGAATGGGTTTCTCATTTCGTCGACGACTCATTTTCCGGTGGATACTCGTTAACATGTCCGGCCGGGAAGTTTCCGGAGAAGAAGACGGAGCCTGAACCGGAAACTACTGTAACTGTTAGCGTAAAACCTGCCTTCACAACTCCGGTTCTTACAAAGGCGAGAAGCAAACGGGCTCGAACCGGCGGCCGGGTCTGGTCACTCGGGTCGAACCCGCTGACCGATTCGTCGACTTCAAGTTCTTCCTCTTCCTCTTGTACTTCTAACCCTTGGCTGTTATTCCATGACTCTACCCAAACCGCCGAGTCAATTCTCGGCAAGCCGCCGGTCAAGAGACAGAAGAAAAGAAACCCGGCGACCGAACCGGCCGGTCAGCCTAGGCGTTGCAGCCATTGTCTCGTACAGAAAACCCCACAGTGGAGAGCCGGTCCGCTAGGAGCCAAAACCCTTTGTAACGCATGTGGGGTCCGATACAAGTCGGGTCGACTCTTACCCGAATACAGACCCGCCTGTAGCCCGACTTTCTCCAGCGACGTCCACTCTAACAACCACCGGAAAGTATTGGAAATGCGGCAGAAGAAGGAAGCCTCCGACGACGGTCTAAATCTTCCGGTCCAGAGTTTTTGAAGAAGAAGAAATTAGCTAGGAAACAGAAAGAAATTAGAATGAGTATGAACCGGGTTTAGTTAGCCATCCGGTTCGATGCGGTAGGTTTCTCGTAACTGATTAGTAAGATTTAATGTAACTTTTTAATTTATTAAAGTTGAATTTGTTATTTTAATTTTGTTTGGTGATAAATTGCAATAATGATGAAAACGAGGGGCTTGTTTGGGAAATGTTTAAAATAAAAACCGTGAGGCCGTTGAAAAGCGGAAAATTTATGACTTTAGGGGGGGTGGGGGATAATGTTTAATGTATAAAAGGAAAGCGTAAGATGTTGGTTTCCACTGTGTGATCGTGGCCGTTGGTTTAAGATCGGAGGGTTGAGAATGGGGGAGAGGTTTGGACGTCATGAAGATTGGAGGGGGTATCTTTCACAGGGCACGAGAAGATTTAAAAACAAGTGGTGGGGCCTAAGTTTTTTGTTAGATAAGAGGGTTGTACGGTACAACTATCTGTTACAAATTCTTCCTTTTTTTTCACTTTAAACATGGTACAAACCACAGAACATATATATGTTTTTTCTAACTTTTATTTACGTTTACGTTCTAAAATATATTAGTTTATTGATTTGTGCACCTACTAGTATTTCAGAATTATGTTTGAAATATTATAATTTTTAAATAAAAATAATGTAATAAATAAAATATCATTGAAAACTTATGTATTTCAGAATTTTTAACAAAAAAAAATAAACGAATTACTTTGAAGCAATTCTTTGTAAACTTATGTTATCCTGTTTTGTGCATAAAAAATTTAACACTTTTATTTTAGTGTTACTTTTAGCTAACTACCTACACTAATAATATATCATCGGATTCATCAAAACCAACTATCTTTACATCTCTGAATTTAGATTTTTAAATATATAATATATCATCTTTCTAATAAGATTGAAAATGCTCTATAATTATTAACTAAATACTTTGAATAACATATTAAAGTTGATCACTCAGCTCATTACAGTAGTCCCAAAAAAACTCACTCATCTAAACAAAAAATTACATACCTGCTACTATTAATGTAACGCCACCCCAAACGAGCTTAAAATTAGAGTTAATTTAAACTTTTTAAACATCGATTATCAAAAGTGTTGCAGCGGAATTTAACACCATTTACAAAAACAACCAGTTTGACTCGGCTAATTAATTACAACAAAAAGGTTAGCCAAGTTCAAAGCTACAAGCGTTACCAACTAGTTACCGACCATCGGATCCAAAAACAACAACGTGTTCCCCAAAAGGTATATACAACAAAAGCTACCATCGGTACCCGCCTCACCAGGCCTCTAGCATCAACCTGCGAAAAAGGTAAATCTTGCACCATTAGCTACAACTAGCTAGTGAGCACCAATTACACATAAGCAACAATAAGCAGGCTATCACGTATCAGAACAGCACACAAGGCTATCCTATCACATTGTGACGTGACAAACGTGTCAGCAGTAGTCGTATGTTGCAGGGGAGCTAACCCCGCTCAACAACCCAAAAGCAGTCCACATAGTACGCCAATTATCTATCATGTTGGTTCCCATCTATCAAGGAACCTTACTCCTTAGAGGAACGGCGGCCTGCAGGACCATTACCCAAGCGTATACTACTTGAGTACCGTTAATGCCCGGGTACTAACTCCCGTCTACCCGAGAACCCAGCCAAGTATTGACACCCATCTACCTGACTGACCTCCGTGTTCTCCAATTCAATGTCCGGACAAAACTTCATATACAACTAGTTGATCCAATAAGGATCCAGTTCATGCGCGCATATAATCACAACAATATCTTTCATATCAACAATAATAATACTAAGCATGCTTGTACAACTTTATCATAACATACCTCCATTTCCACATATCAATACACCAATCATGTGTCAACATGTACTACAGATAACTTACCTACTGAGACTCATGGGAAACCGGTACTCACCTCGAAACTACAAGAGGCAGATATGAAATCGGGAATCCCAAGAGCACACAGAATCGTCTGAGTCACCTAACACCAATCAACACAGATAAACACCCCTTAGTATACACTACAACAGACTGCACTAACAACAGTCTCAACAAAAGGTCAACATGGCTTCTGACAGCCTCCTACGGCCGCAGGAACATGTTCCTACGCCCGCAGGACAACCTTCCAACACGCACTACGGCCGCAGTACATATGCACTACGCCCGTAGGAGTTCATGCCAAAGAACCATGACCTACGGCCGTAGTAACTATATACTACGCCCGTAGTAGGCATCCTTTGGGTAACTACGGCCGTAGCAACCATATCCTACGCCCGTAGTCTTGTTTCCATCACCCGTAGGTGGTAATCCTCATAAATTCAATCATACGGCCGTAGCAACCATTTCCTACGACCGCAGCAACATAAACAACACCCTACGGCCGTAGTAACATCATACTACGCCCGTAGGAACCATAATTACAGCGTGTTCTTGCTCTGTTCGTAAACAGACGCTGTTTTACGGGTTTTTGACTCAAAATCCAACTTGAATCCATATTCAAGTGTTTATACAACATTTCTAACATATATACTAACTTACTAACATGATTTGGACACAAGAACAACATCAAAACACTTCTAAATCTTCACTTTGACACCACATACATACACACACCAAGAACAAGGTTTTTGATCAAGAAAACTTACAAGATGATGATATAGAACAGATTCTAGACTTGGATTCAACCGAAATCAACAACAAAAGATCTTCCCTCTTGATTTCTCTTTCAATTTCTTCAAGTGTGTGTGTGTAGATCTTCACGTACGTACACATGTATGTGTTTGTAGTGTGTGTATGTGTGTTTTAAGCTTATCCAATAAAGAAGAAAGAGTCTATAGGCCGACTTATGTGCCTAATACCCCGTCTCGGGTATTTCGTTCTCCTATTCAACTTAAAACTCAACTTAGGGTTATCCGTTTCAACTAACGGAGATATTTTTGGAACCATTATCCAAAACCGTTCAACTATTTGTCAACATGGTCAACTTATGTCACTTTTCATAATACTACATTTTTTTATCCACATTTAACACCAGTTAACACCATTTAACACCAATTATCACCAATTCGCACCAATTCATGTTTAAAACACCAATTCACATTTAAGACACCATTTAGCAACATTTATACTACAGTTAGCAACAAAACACCAATTAAAGTCAACGTACAACTGTTAAAGCTACATGTACTACAGTTTACAACTAGGCCCCATTTTGGGGTGTTACAATTAATGTATACAAAATATTAAAAGAATATACTAACTTTAAAAAAATGTTATATTACAATGAAATTTATACTAAAACGTAGATAAAAATGAGACGATTTTAAATATATATATATATATATATATATATATATATATATATATATATATATATATATATATATATATATATATATATATATATATATATATATATATATATATATAGGTAAAAGTTCAAACGAGAACTGTTTTTCGTACGAGAACTGCGAGAACCAATCTAAGTCGTCCAATTCCCCCTCCTTTAATGTCATTGCCCACCCATGAATTCCTCACATGCACTCTGCCACACTTGATCCTCTCCACGCTCTCCATCCATGAACTTCCCATATTCAAGGAACGGTTGATATTAGTTCTCGCAGTTCTCGTACGTAAAATAATTCTCGTTTGAACCATCCCCTATATATATATATATATATATTTCTAAATAAAATATATCAAAAGTTACTAAGCATAATTTATAAATAACCTATAATTAATTACATTAATTTACAATATGTATTTATCTTTTAAAATTGTTATTGCGTATATCAAAAATCAAACTGTCAAAAAATATGTTATGATATGTATAAACTTTCTATGTATCCGATATATATATATATATATATATATATATATATATATATATATATATATATATATATATATATATAATCAGGATCAAATAAAAAGAGTTTTAAGATAAAAAATGTAAGGAGAATTCTGAAAATGCCACGTGTACTTTTAGTCAAAAGGGTAAAATAGGAACTTTTAAAAAAAATTATCTCTCCTACATGTCCCCACTAAACCCACGTCTCATAAATTCCCTCCCCTAAAAACCGAAACCATAGAAATGTAATACGGCCTTCTTCTCCAGCGTCGACTGCTTCCAAACCCTGGTTTCGTCGACTGCTTCCATGCATCGCCGAATGTTTTCTGCAGTCTCTGCACAGCCGGTTGTTAGTCCCCGTGTTCTCTCCTGTCTATGCTATTCGCCAGACATTTCTCTACAGGCTCTGCACCGACGAACCCACTTGTTAGCGTCGCTGGCGACAACAAGGTGTGAGTTACGACCCACTGTGCACAGACCAAACATTCGATATCGTCTGTCTCGATTACCTTAACCGCCGCCGTCGATGTTAAGACTAAGGTTGGCAATTTAAGTCGGGTTCGTGTCGTTCGAGTTCGGGTCAGTTTCGTGTTGACCCAATTTCGACCCATTTATTTTCGTGTCAGGTTCGAGTCGTGTCACTTTTTTTCGTGTCAGGTTCGGGTCGTGTTTCGTGTCAACCCATTTCGGTCAAAAGTATTTGAATAGTATTTTTTTATTTTCGAATACGTGTTTCGGGTATGGTTTTCGATCATGGGTTTCAAATACGGTTTTCAAATTCGTTTTTCGAGTATGGTTTTCGTCACAAAATTTTCGAATTCCTTGTCTATTTCCAATTTTCTCTACTAACTAGTGATTAAAATCGAATGTCAATACAATTTAATAGCTTTAATACAAAAGTAGTAACTAATGAACAAACCATGAACTAAAATAACCTAAAGAAAATTATTCAATTTTAAAAAGCAAGTTTTTTTTCTTCTTTACCGTTGTATTCTCAGAAGAAATATCGGGTTGGGTGGGTTCAAAGGGTCTTGATTTAAATCAACATCACTATGATAATGTTTAGGTTTAAATCTACCAAGTTGACAAACATCAAAGTATCAAAAGTCCAAAACAATATAGTCAAAATAACAAATAGCAAAATGATGTAATATTATTTAGGTTTAAATCTTTTATTGTTTATTTAAGTTTTTAGCTTTTCAAGGTTTTGTATTTGTGTTTATCGGATTTTATTGCCTAAGATGTCACTCCCTCATTTGACTTCACAATCTCCTTTTTGAAATTTTAATTTTAGGTATTAAAGAAATTTTTATAATTTTTAGTTTTATCCTTATACGGGTCATTTCGGGTTGTCGGGTTAACCCTAACCCGACCAAATTATTTTCGTGTCAACTTCGCGTTGACCTGATTTTGAGGAATTGCCAGCCTTAGTTAAGACAACCGGATACCGAGTCGCCTCCTCTTGCCGTCGCTGTTATGCCTCCTGGACCACCATCTTCTTTGCACCGCGTCACTGTTATCCACTTGCCCGTCGTTGATGCACATTCCCAGATCTGAAGGGTTAGGGTTTGCTTTGATATGTTCATCTTATTTAGATTTATTTCATCTTTTTTCATTTTTTCTCAATCAAAGTTGTTTATATGTGTGCATCAACACTGGTTTTTGTAATTTTTCTGTGCATATTTCGATTGTTAGGATTGTGCATCCTATGTATTTGATACAATATTCATAAGTTTTTGTATGAATCAGTTGTAAAAATATTCATTAGCTTCGGTTTTTATAAATTTGTAGCAAAAAATGGTGTATTGTGCGTCAATGTGTATCAGATAATTCAATGGAATTTAAATTTTTTTATAGTTTAATCGTGCATCAAGTTGTGTTGGTTTTTAATCGGGAACAAGAAGGAAGATTATGGTTTTTTGTTTGGTAATGATCGGTAATGAAGAAGGGGGTGGGGGATGAAAATGGATTTCTGCAGATGAGGGGATTGAGATGTAACTGCCCACGTTTTTTTGCTGTATTATTTTACCAATTTACCCTTTTTGGATTATTTTATTCTAATGGCTAGCATTTCTCCTTTCTTTTTGTATTTTAAAACTCTTTTTACATTATCCTCTTCATATATATATATATATATATATATATATATATATATATAGGGGAGTTTATGCGAGAACCGTTGTTAGTGCGAGAACCGCGAGAACCAATCTCAGCCGTTCCTTGGATATGGGAAGTATCATGGATGGAGAGCGTGGAGGGATAGAGTGTGGCAATGTGCATGTGAGGAATTCATGGGTGGGCAATGACATTGAAGGAGGGAGAATTGGACGGCTTAGATTGGTTCTCGCGGTTCTCACGCTAACAACGGTTCTCGCATGAACTTTTGTCTATATATATATATATATATATATATATATATATATATATATATATATATATATATATATATATATATATATATATTGCTTTTTTATGTTCTAACATTAATATTTGAGGTACGTATAATTTAATACATTTTGACAAAAATAAAGCCTTTTTTTCTTACAATTTTTATTTATATATAGAAAATTAACAAATGTTAATTAAACTTAAAACGAATATCATAAATTGGGTGTTGAATAATTATATAACGAAACACACATGTTAATAATTTGATATCAGCTTGTATAGTTGTATGTAATGTTCAGAGTTTAGGATAAAATATGGTTTAATCCTTAAACTTTGTAGTTAAAAATGGTTTAACCGTTATATTTTTTTTTTAATGAATGTTTTAATCCTCAAACTTGTTACAATCAATTATTTTAATCATGTGACTTGCTATATCAAGTTACTAAACCTTTGAATACTAGTTTAATCCCTAAACTTGACCTGCTATATCAAGTTCAAACAAGAATCAAGAATCAAACGAACAGTAATCCTATGAACGAATGCAAATGGTAATCAAATGAATAACAATCGGACATTACAACAACCGTGAGTATTAATCATTGTTAGAACAACGATTGACTCCCTCCAACCCAATTAGGATTTAATGGAGAGTTTTTTTTTCTTATAGTAAGTGAGATGATATTCTATTGTGGATGTCACTTTATCATGGGTTTACCGGCTAGGCCGGTTGTAATAGGTATTTCCTAATTTGATTAGGGATGAAAAGTATGTAAAATTAGATTAAGCCTTAAATAAATTAGTATGGAATGTTTGAAGATTTGAATGGTTATTAAAATGGTTTAATGGTTAAACCATTTTTAGGTACAAAGTTTAGGGATGAGTTTAAATCATCTTTTATTTATAAACTTTATTTACTTGATTAAAAAACTTGTAATCTTTTATTTAGTAAAAATTGAATTCTAATTATTTATTTAATCGAAATTTGAAACACAATTATAACTTTAAATGGTTAAAATTGAAACTCTATTTCGACTTTGGTCAAAAGTAAACTATATTTTGACTTTAAATGAATTTTATTTGTGCTAAGTTATTTCTCTAGTTCAAATTTTCTTATCCACTACTTTAATTTAGAATTTACATTAATTAAATCATAGAAATAAAATATTATACAAATACAATCTTTTTTGTCCTTACCTATGTTTATTATACAATATAAATCTTAACGTAATTAAAATTTACACCCTTCTTAAAGTTGTCATCGTTTACTTCTTACGTCGATTGAAATAAATATAAACTTATTTTACTTTTTGCAAAAGTTTTATATTAGACTCTTTTTTATTCTTACAAAACAATTATATATTTATCTAAGCGAACGTATAGTAATACTTTCACATAAATAATTATGATTATTCCTATATTTTCTTGGACATTTAACCGATTTTTAGTAATGTGTTTTAAGATACGTTTCTAACGTCTTTTATTATATACGTTTACGTGTATCCTTTTTCACTTTTGGGATAGAGACATAGCGTATGTTGAGAGCCAAGTATTGATTCTAATTCTCACTCATAATTAAAAAATATGCAACGTCTTCAAACTATACTCGATTCTCAAGTTTCAAAGACAGTAAACAAACATCTGTTAATTACTGTTTCAAAGCAAGAAAAGGTCAAAGAGTCTAGCTCAAAGATAATGCCACGAGTTCTCTAGCTTGATTATTCACTATTCATACCTCTTGGACCTTCCAAATGATCAACAAGCCATTAATTGAAATACTTCAAAATAGTCCAAAACGTACTACCTTAGAACCGATTTAATGTGAAACCTTATTTATTACTTCAAAAACTTCATTAGAATATACACTAACCAAATACTCATTCGAAAAATCGATGTAATTCATACCGACGTTTAAAGAAAAAGGATTATGTTTATTAAACGATTGTGGTATATATGTTGTAAAGATTAATGTTATGCAAGATTAAATGATATTGTGCACGTGTACGCATGCTAACACTTTTATATTTATGCTTGTGTTACGTAATTAATGTGCATGCTATGACGATGATTATGTGGACTATTATATATAAAGGAAAAAGTTCATGCGAGAACCATTTTTAGTGCGAGAACTGCGAGAACCAATCTGAGCCGTCCAATTCTCTCTTCTTCAATGTCATTGTCCACCCATGAATTCCTCATATGCACCCTGTCACACTATATCCCTCCACGCTCACCATCCATGAAACTTCTCATAACCAAGGAACAGCCGAGATTGGTTCTCGCGGTTCTCGCACTAACAATGGTTCTCGTATGAACCCTCCCCTATAAAGGACGAACCTAGTAGCCAGGGCCGGTCCAACCATTATTTGGGCCCTGGGCGAAAACTTTAGTTAGGGCCCCTAAACTAAATTTTTTATCAAATAAGTAGAATTTACATAGAAAATAACTTAAGATAAAAGACACAAATCACAAATTAACGGATTGAAGTCAAATATACAAACATAAATCACAGATTCACAGATTGATGTAGAATACTTAAACTCATTTCACAGACAGAGGTCAAATACTCAAATTCACATTCTCACAAGTCACAAAATCAGAGATTCACTCAGTTAATTACTTATATCTCAATTCATTATCAGATAACAATGCAATAATAAAACAAACAAATAGTGAAAGGTAAAGGATCAAAAAAGGAATTGAGTTATACACTTGATGACATAAGGTAAACGATTTTTCTCAATTCAAGATTCTGAATTTGCGATTCAAGGACTCAAGAGTTCATACTTCACTAATCAGATTCAGATTTTCGTTATTATAAGCCACTGTCACCGAAACACTATTCGGTTATTACAAAAACAAAATTTGTGTTATTTAGAGAATATGAGTCTGATTGTGATTCACCAAGTGCAAATAAAGATTAAGAAAAATAAGGAACAACCGAAGAACATAAAGCATGAATTCAGAAACAGAGAAATAGAAGTAGAGAAACTTACAAACTTACAGGCATTTAAACTTAGGGTTTTGATTCAGCATCGTCAATTGGTGAATCACCAATCATAAGTCGCAGACATGCTTCCAGGCATCGATTGAATCGGAACTCAATGAAGGATTTTCCGAGAGTCGATTGACGACTCTTGAGTTCTTGGCAAGTTCTGCTGCCCGCTGGTGTTGGGAACTAATTAAATCGTAAGCTGCAGATATATTCCCAGCCGATCACAACTCGACTTGACTTCACCCTCTTCAATGCTTCAAGAAAAACGAGTTTCGATAATGCATTTTTCAAGAAGACGACTGATAGAGCGGTAATCGTCTTTCGTTTCCTTCCGCCTCTTATGCTCCTTAATCCTTCCTTGAGTTCCTTCCGTCTCAGCAGTTCTGGACTTCTGATGGGCTACTGCCTTCAGTGTTAAAAGGCTTACATGTTAGAAATATTCCCCCTAATGTACGTACGCCATATAGACCGCTGCTGATGATGTATAGGCCTATTGGGTCATACACCGGGGTCAAACCTGACAGCAACTTAAGTTAAGGGACCAAACATGACAAAAGACAAAAGTTGACATCGCAGGCCGCGTTAGCATCGCTAACTTTAAGGGTTAGCGCCGCTAAGTCCTAAAGGTTAACGCCGCTACAGCTGCATGTACTTTGTGTCAAATCACTGACAGGCCGCGTTAGCGCCGCTTGTTGGGAAATTGGCTAAGTCATTGAAACTGTTATACATGCAAAGATCAAAACTGTTAATGGATTTTGTGAAAACAGTTCAAAACTGTTAGAAGAATTATGATAAAACAGTCAAGGACTGTTAGCTGTAATACGAAGACAGTTGTAACTAACAGTTGCTGTAAACTTTACAACTGTTAGTCCAAGAGATCAGAACTGTTAGTACAAAGTTTACAACTGTTAGAAGACCTTGAAGAGAAGACTGTTAGAAGAAGATCAGAACTGTTTCATTCAACAAACAGTTTCGGTTGAGCTATTTATGGAAAATGCTATCTTCATGGATTTGAAGTATATCTTTATCAAAGTTCGAAGATTATCAAAATTATCTCAGAAGATAGAAGATTACCTAACCGTCAACTTATCAAGGAGGATCAAGAGTCTATAAATACTCGATTAGAATATAGATCTCTTAACATTATTATTTTTGCATTCGTACGTAATTGTTATTTGCTTTCAGAAAGTGTTTAGCCTCTAAGTTTCTTTTGAAACCTAAGAACAAATTGTGTTCTTCGTCTAACATAAGAAGTTAGATTGGGGGTGTAGGTGAATATTGTAATCATCGATTGGTTATCAATAAACATCTTTGTGGCAGTATTACGTTGTGTTTATTAATTGAATTGTTCTTGTGTTCAAAACCTTTATAATCAATTAAGTGTTATTCCGCAACTTCTTAATTGATTGTGATCAAAACTAAAGATTGTCTTTTTAACAACTCTGATTTTATTTCAAAAGATAATTCTTGTTATTTGATATTAAGCAATATCCGATCCTGACAAGTGGTATCAGAGCCTTATCATTAAGGTTTCTTTGATCACCGGTTGAAGGTTTTTGCACCAATCTGCTGTGGTTCTTTATTTAGAGTTTTTCTAAAAGTTTAATTGTGTTTTTCAATCACCATACTGCAATGGAGTCCGGTGGATCTTTTGACAACACTGGATCTGGGTCAAACATTCGTGTTCCCATGCTCAAACCAACTGATTTTGAGATGTGGAAACTAAGAATCAAGCAGCATGTCCAATTAATGGACTATGCTATTTGGGAAATCATAGAAAAGGACCCCATTACTACTGTTGATTTAGATGAAACAGGAAAACCAAAGAAGAAACCACCTCCAAAAACTGATGTCGAAAAGAAAGAAAGAATGATTGAGATGAAAGCACTCAGCATCCTTCAGATTGCTATCCCCAATGAGTATCAGCATCAATTCAAAAATTTTGATGATGCTCATGAACTGTGGAATGCATTAGAAAAAAGATTTGCTGGGAATGCTAGTTCCAAAAGGAATCAAAGGGATCTACTGAAACAAGCTTATGAGAACTTTACTAGTGGAAAGAATGAGAGTATTACTCAGATATTTGATAGGTTCTATAAGCTGGTGAGTCAATTGGAGAGTGCTAAGGTTAGATTAGAACAAGATGAGATCAATATAAAGTTTCTTAGATCCTTGGGTGAGGAGTGTACAGTCTATGCTGCATAATGGAGAACCAAAGATTCTCTAGAGGATATAGAGTTAGATGATATTTACAACA
Organism: Pulicaria dysenterica; assembly: GCA_947179395.2. Taxonomy (NCBI): domain Eukaryota; kingdom Viridiplantae; phylum Streptophyta; class Magnoliopsida; order Asterales; family Asteraceae; genus Pulicaria; species Pulicaria dysenterica. The sequence continues at coordinate 77,173,338 of OX359290.1, read as the reverse complement.
ATTTGATTGTGTTTGAGGGAGAGATAGAGGGAAAAAGAAAGTATGTTACCCCTAGCCACAATGCTGCTCTTCTTTCATCCTCAGGTATGGACGCAAACCATTCTTTAACTAACTCTGTTGATGGTTGTGCAGGTACTAGTTCTGCTGTTGGACTAGATGTAAACACTCCTGATGCTATACTTGAAGCCTTTCTTGCTAGCCATGCACATTCAACCCTCACAAATGAGGATCTTGAACAAGTGCATCCTAATGATCTTGAGGAGATGGATCTCAAGTGGCAGATGGCCATGTTAACTGTCAGAGCCAAAAGGTTTATCAAAAGAACTGGAAGGCAGAATATGAACTTCAGAGCTGATGGCAAAGCTGGTTTTGACAAGTCAAAAGTTAGATGTTTTAAATGTCAACAGCTTGGTCACTTTGCCAGAGAGTGCAGATCTGGTGGACAAGGCCAGAATCAAGGACAACGGCCAACTCAAACCTCCTCAGCATTGGTATCACAAGAAGGACATGGGTTTGATTGGAGTGATCAAGCAGAGGAAGCCACTAACAACAAGGCATTGATGGCATTAACTGATTCCTCCATCAAACTGGATTCACCAGAATCAGAAGACATTCAGGTATCTTCTAAACTCTGTCCAGGTGAATGTAGAGCCATTGTTAAAAGGTTTAGAGAGCACAACAAAAAGGTATGTGCAGCTCTAAGTAAAATGGAGGAGAGAAGGTATGAAACTAGTGCTGTTATTGAGAGCTTTGAAAAGAAAATCAAAGATTATCAAGCTAATGAACTGCAAATGGATTATGATAGAAAGTATCATAAGTGGGAGAAGGAGCATCTTCAAGAAGAGATTGATAGTCTAAAGAAAAAGCTAAGTGAAAAGGACAGTAAGGTTGATGAGTTAACCAAGAAGTTGGAGGGTGTTGATATTGATCTTAGCATGTTCAAGGCAACAAGTCTTAAGCTTGAAACCTTGTTACAATCACAAATTAGAGACAAGGTGAAAACTGGTTTAGGATATAAACAGACCCCACCTCCATACAATGACAACTACATAACTCCCATGTCTGATGTAGCTGATAGGTATGTTAATGAACCATTACCAGAGGAACTGAAGTCAGCTGATCCACAATTTGAAAGTGAAGAGGAAGGAGTTGTGTATGAGGTGAGTGATGATAAGAATGAAGGAGTTGTGAAGAAGGAAGAGGTCGTTCCATTTGAAAATCACATCTGTTGTGAACCCATAGCCACAAAATCCTCTTTACAACCTGTGGTGTTTGTAAAAGCATCCACTGAACCCTTCACCAATGAGCCAAAATCGACCAAAGTTGTTCATTCTATAAGCAGTTCCACAACTGTTACAAACAGTCCCCACCTTTACACTAACAGTACCAAAAGGAACCCAAACAGTTCTAACCCAAACAGCTCAACTGTTAGTGTTAAGTCAAAAGGAAAAGTGAAGGTTGATGAAGTTGTGATTAAGAAGCCAAAGTAGGAAGCTTCAAAAGCAGAGTCTCAACCCAAATATGTGAAAAGGCATACTGAAGTGTCTGTCTGCACAAGCAAACAACATGGTGTACAAAAATTTCCTCAGTCAGCACCAGTGAGAGGAAACCAAAGAAATAGGAACCAGTTCTGGTCACAAAGAACTGGTTTGCCTATTGTCAAAACTAAAAAGTGCTATATATGTGGGAGAACTAATCACTTGGCTAAAAATTGTTATTATAACCCACAGATCTATAGCATCCAGAAACCAAGTTCCAGAAAACAGACTAACAGTTCTAAGACTGCTAACCCAAAACAGGTTAACAGTTCTACAACTGTTACATCCAAACCGGCTAACAGTTCTACATCTGTTAAGCCAAAATCAAAAACAGTTGGTCTGGCTTGGGTGAAATTACAAAAACAAACAGTTTCTGAAGAGGGTAAAACTGTTAATCAATCTGAAAACCAATCTGAGTTAAAACATGCTTCAACTGTTTTACCAAATCCAAAAACTGTTTGTTCAAAAGACTCAACTGTTCATCATAACAGTTAGAAACCACATGTTATCACAAAATACTCTTCACACAAAATAGAGAAGTCTAATTTGGATGACATCAAGAAAACTCAATCTGTGTTTAAGTATTATGACTTGAATGGGGTACCCAAGACCTGCATGGCCTGGGTACTTCCTGCTACTAACTGATTTTTATTTGTGCAGAGCATTCATAGGGCCGATCATGGATCAATTTGGCATGTGGATAGTGGATGCTCAAGGCACATGACTGGAAATCCACATTGTTTGAAGGATTTCAGAAGAATCAATGGAGGATATGTAGCATTTGGAGGAAATGCTAAGGGAGGAAGAATCACAGGTAAAGGAGCTGTGGAGGCAGGTACACTTACATTTAATGATGTTTTCTTTGTTGAACAACTTAAATACAACCTGCTAAGTGTATCTCAAATCTGTGACAATGGAAACAAAGTCGTGTTTACAGACACTGAATGCATTATCCTGTCAAAAGATTTTAAACTGGATGAAAAAGATGTTCTTTTAAGAACACCTAGAAAGGATAATGTATACTGTCTGGATACACAAAAGATTGCTAAGCAGAATGTATTAAGTTGTCTACTCTCAAAGGCATCTCATGATGAGTCTGCCATTTGGCATAGAAGGATGTGTCACATGAACTTTAAAACCATGAATGTGTTAGTTAAAAACAATCTGGTAAGAGGTTTTGCCACAAAAGGAATTCTCATGTGATGATCATTGTGTAGCCTGTCTCAAAGGCAAGCAACACAAAACTTCTTATAAGCCCAAAGAAGTTTCTTCCATTACTGCACCTTTACAACTGTTGCATATGGATCTTTTTGGTCCAACATCTGTGGTCAGTATAGGTAAGAAAGCCTACTGTTTAGTTATAGTTGATGATTTCACCAGATTTACATGGGTTCAATTTCTTAGAACTAAAGATGAAACTGCTGAGTTAGTTAAGTCTCTTATTCTTAGAATTGAAAATCAATCTGATTTGAAGGTGAAAGTCATTAGATCTGATAATGGTTCTGAGTTTAAGAACTATGAATTAAACAGCTTTTGTGAGGAAAAAGGAATTTCAAGACAGTTTAGTGCACCTAGGACTCCTCAACAGAATGGAGTGGCTGAGAGAAGGAATAGGACTTTGATTGAGGCTGCTAGATCCATGTTAGCTGATTCTAGGCTTCCAATGACTTTCTGGGCAGAAGCAGTGAACACTGCCTGCTATGTTCAGAATATAGTACAAGTTGTCATGTCCAAAGGGAAAACTCCTTATGAGTTGTTCCTTAAACGAAAACCTTTGATCAACTTCCTCAAACCATTTGGTTGTCCATGCACTATCCTGAATACCAAATCATAATTAGGAAAGTTTGAGAATAAAGCAGAAGAAGGATTCTTTGTAGGATATTCCACTCAGAGTAAAGCATACAGAGTTTTTAACAATGTCACTAGGATCATAGAAGAGAGTATGAATGTCTCCTTCAATGAGAATAGGATCAATATTGCAGGTAATGGTCCTGATTGGTTATTTGATATTAATGCATTGTCTAAATCTCTTTCTTTTGAGTATTCTACAGAAACAGTTGCAGGTGTTCCTACAGCTGTTAGTGCAAATTCACAAACTGTCTCAAACAGTTTTGAAACTGTTAGCTCAATTCCAACAACTGTTGGTGGAAACAAAGTTACTGAAGACGTTGTAGTGATTCCCTTGTTACAACAGGACTCTTCCGATGCTATTTGTCCAATAAATGATGCTGAACTTTCAAAGGACATGGAATCTCATGATCCTCAACAAAACACTGCTTCTGAACATCAAACAGTTGCAGATCAGGGATGCAACTCTTCTGGGAATGATAGTGAATCTGAGATTGATTTGTCAAATTTAGGGAATGTACCGACTGAAGAAAACATCCCTACATCAAGGATTCACAAGAATCATCCAATAGAACAGATCATTGGTGATCCAGCCACTCCTGTTAGAACAAGAGTTATGCTGCAGAATGAAAATAGTGTTGTGGATCTTGAACAATTTGATGTAAATGCCTGCTTTCTATCTCAGATAGAACCAAAGAAAGCAGTAGAGGCACTAAAAGACCCTTCATGGGTGGAAGCAATGCAAGAAGAGCTCTTACAGTTTCAAATTCAGCAAGTTTGGAAGTTAGTTGAACTTCCAAGAGGCAAAAGAGCTATTGGCACCAAATGGGTGTTCAGAAATAAGAAGGATTAGAGAGGGATTGTAATCAATAACAAGGCTAGATTGTTGCACAGGGTTATACACAAGAGGAAGGAATAGACTATGATGATGTCTTTGCACCTGTTGCACGGATAGAAGCAATTAGATTGTTCCTTGCTTTTGCAAGCTATAAAGGATTTAAGGTGTATCAAATGGATGTCAAGTCGGCTTTTCTCTATGGAACTATTGATGAGGAGGTATATGTGTGTCAACCACTGGTTTTGAAGACTCAAAGTACCCTGATAGGGTATATAGGTTGGATAAAGCTTTGTATGGATTACATCAGGCTCCTAGAGCTTGGTATGAGACATTATCATCTTATCTGCTTGAGAATGGTTTTAAGAGAGGCACCATTGACAAGATATTGTTTACAAAGATGGTTAAAACAGAGATTTTGCTTGTTCAAATCTATGTTGATGATATAATCTTTGGATCTACTGATGACAGTCTGTGCAAGGAGTTTGAAGGCATAATGAAAAGGAGATTTCAGATGAGTTCCATGGGAGAACTCACATTTTTCTTGGGATTACAAGTGAAGCAGAAGCCAACTGGCATATTTCTCAGTCAATCAAAGTATGTCAAAGACATTTTGGATAAGTTTGGCTATCAAGATGTGAAGCTGGCAGGTACTCCAATGGAAACACACAAACAGTTGGGAGCAGATCCTGAGGGGGAGGAAGTATACATACATTTGTACAGGTCTATGATCGGTTCTTTAATGTACTTAACTGCTTCTAGACCAGATATTATGTTTGTTGTGTGTGTTTGTGCCAGGTTTCAATGCAATCCAAAGATATCACACCTGTTTGCTGTAAAGAGAATCTTTAGATATCTCAAAGGCCAACCAAAACTGGGTCTTTGGTATCCTAAGGATTCACCTTTTGATTTGGTGGCATACTCTGATAGTGACTATGGTGGAGCTAATGTGGACAGAAAATCAACCTCTGGAGGATGTCAATTCTTTGGCTCAAGATTGGTCTCATGGCAGTGCAAGAAACAAACAACAATATCAACTTCAACAGCTGAGGCTGAATATATTGCTGCATCAAGCTGCTGTTCACAAGTGTTGTGGATCCAGAATCAGCTTCTGGATTATGGTTTGTCTTTCTTAAATACACCAATTTTTGTTGATAACACAAGTGCTATTAGCATTGTCAATAATCCAGTGAAACATTCTAAAACAAAACACATTGAAATCAGGTTTCACTTTATTATAGATTGCAATGAGAAAAGATTAATCCAAGTTATGAAAGTTCATACTGATGATCAGTTAGCTTATCTGTTCACTAAAGCATTTGATGTGAGCAGGTTCAACTTTTTGATCTCAAACATTGGAATGATTAACCTGGACTAACAGTTGTTTGTTCCTCTATGTTTTCTCACTAACAGTTTGCAACTGTTAGTATTGATATCTAACAACAGTTGGTTTAAGTGTTCCGAGAAGAGAAGAACTGTGTGTCCCATCAACAGTTTTGGAGGTATCTGGCTGCATGTCCCACAAACAGTGTTCCCATCTTTATCGTCTTTGCTGTGTGGTCAAGGTTTGTTACTTTATTAAGAACAGTTCTCAACTGGTCAAGGTTTGTCACTTTACTGTGTAGTGTGTTGAATGAACATGACAGGTCACTGCATGATTAATTATTGGCTATTTTTTAACCACAACTTTGTCTATAAATTAGCTTGCATTTGAATTCCAAAGAGCATAATTTTGTCTACAAATGGCTACTAACCATTTCATCTTGAATTTCAAAAGGATCAATGCTAAGAAGAGTTATGTGACCATTCCAGCTCCCTTTGTTAGGATGCATGAGATTTGGAAGTACTCCTCATGTATTCTTGAAATGAATAGAGTTCGTGAGATTTTCACTTTAACCCAGCATCCAGACCCACGTAGGCCGTACAAAATGACTGATCATGTTCGAATCAGAGGTGAATTTGAACATTTTATTCAAAGCAACAATTTACCTACCCCTTGCCGCTTGTTGTTTGAATTGAATCTGGAAGTCACTGAAGGCTCGGTTGTGTGGTTCAATGTCCAAAGGAATGATGCTGATAACGAAGTCATTGTACTTGATGATGATGAAGTTATTGTAATTGATGACTAGTCATGGTCAAATGAATGTACTTTGTAGTACCTCTGTGTTAAACATGAATAAAATGCATAATTTGATGATGTTTTGTCAGCTAATGGTTTTATTAATGATATCGCATCTGCTGGTGTTAGCTGATGTTCGCTAATGATGGTTGTCAGCTTATGATCTTTGAAAGTGCTAATGTTTTTGCCAGCTGATGCTTGTTGACTGACAGTTGCACATGTTCAACTAACTGTTTTTCGAAAAATACAACTAACAGTTTTCAACTGTTAGTAAATGGAGTACACAACTGTTAGGCAAACTGCATGTTCATCCAAAGGGGAGAAATTCTTTTAAGTAACAGTTGTACTTTCCTACGATAACAGTTCTCAACTGTTAGTTCATTTTTATCCATCAACTGTTAGCTTACTTAAGGGTGTTTTAGTCTTTGCATAATCTGAGGATGTTTGAATTGCATTTAAACATATATAAGGCATTCCCTCCTCACAAGTTCATTCACGCCTACTAAACTTCGATCATACGCAAACCCTAGAATTTTGCTTTCGACCCACAATGGCTCCCCTTCCCTTCGTGAAAGAACATAACATGCTCGCATATCTTGCCAAACCTGATACCCTGAATGCATTTCATGACATGATCGATTACCTTTCAATGTCCAATCTCATCACCGCTCTCACCGTAAACCCAACCATCTACACTTCCCATCTGGATCAATTCTGGAAAAATGCAACGATCAGAGAGGATGTTGGAGTACAATGGATTGATACAACCGTTGATGGTATGGATGTGTCCATCTCTGAAGATATCATCCGCCAACATCTACATCTGGATGATCAACATGGTGAGTACTCCGACTCTGTGTCTTTAGAATTTTTGCATGCCGAGTTAGTTAAGCTTGGTTATGAGGGCCCTGGGGGTAAGGGTACCTTTTATAAAGGACAGTTCTGTGCACACTGGAAGTATTTAATACATACTCTCCAGCAGTGTATTAGTCCTAAAAGAACAGGGTGGAATGAATTTGGAAGCAACATTGCTTTGGCCTTGATCTGCTTGGCAAACAATCGTTGCTTCAACTTTTCCAAAATGATATTTAACGGGATGGTAAAGCATCTAGGGACCAAATATGGTCTATTTTTTATGTACCCCAGGTTTGTGCAAGTTTCTCTAAACTTTTTGTTGCCAAACCTTCAAACACACAAGAGGGTGATCATTCCCTTTGCTCATGTGGCCTCTACATTGAGCAAGTTGCAAATAAATGGCAAGAGTTTCTCTGGTGCCATAACTCCACCACTCTCTACAATGGTGGAGTTCATTTCAATAAACAGGGCTGCTAGAGTTGAGCATGAAGCCCACAGCATTGCTACACCACCAACTCTAGAACCCACAGCTCATGATACTCATATAATCCCTTCTGCTACCTTTGATAGAGCTACAACACAAGCCCCTCCTCTGAAAACATTCCAAAAGCGAAAAAGAACTGTTAGTGCTCCTTCCACCACAGTTCCAGAATCCCAAACTGTTAGCCCTGCACAGGTGCATTCACCTGTGCAGAATATCGAAAGGGAACCATTCGTGCTGTCTCCCAGGCACAATGAGGAGGTGATCACTCCATTAGAGGGTGATCATGTGGTTTATGAGGCTGATACTACTGTTTCATCCGCAAGGGATGAACAGGATAGTGTTAACATTGCTAAGACCTCAGCCACGGCAACAGAGGCTGGTAAAACAGCTTCTGGATATCCCCAGTACCAAGAACAAAGGGGTACTGTTGTGGAAACTTCTAGGAGTAACCCAACAGTTGTATCTGTCGATGATATGTTTACCATGGCAACATTGGATGAACTTGAGGCAAGTCTGAAACAAAAGGCATTGACGAACTCAGAGCTTGTACCATTCGTTGTTGCTTTCCTCTATCTCAAAAAGAGGAATTTCCAATATGATAGGCTTCTGGAAAAACATAATGAAGTGATCATCAGGCAGGATAAACAGATAAAATTTTTGTCTGAGACACTAAAGAAGGCAACTGATGTTCTTCGGGTTCATGATCTACGGCTCCAACAGTCCAAAACAAGTGCAACACCCCCCTCTCAAACCGTTCCAATCAAAAAGGGGGAGAAAACTTTGAAGCAAGTGGAGGTTGAACCAACAGTTGCTGAAGTCTCAAAAACAGTTGCAACTCCAGATCAACAAACAGCTGCCAGTGCTCAAACAGTAGAAAAAGAAGAAGAAGAAAAGTTGTCAACTGTTGACAGGGTGCTAATCAAGGAGACCTTCCAAGTACTGAAATTTTCAAATCATGGTCAAAGGTCAAACAAAATCACTTGATTGAAATAAGTGCTCAAACACTCAACATAAGCACATCAAGAATGGCACAAAAAGTGGATGATGGGTGGCTGGATGGAAAAGTAGCAAAGTTAGAGCCACTGGTACCTAAGAAAGGGTTTAAAGGCATTGCAATTGTAGAGGGAAAGAAAGATGATAAGATGCCCCCTGTTCTAGGTAAGGGAAAAGAAGTTGTTGTTAATACTCCAAAGTTAAAACTTACAAAAGAACAACAAGAAGAGCATGATCATGAGATAGCTCTAAGGCTGGAAGCTGAGCTCAAAGAACAAGAGCTGAAAGACTTTGAATTAGCTTAACAACTGGCTGATGAGATCACTGCTAAGATTGATGAGGAAGAAAAAGAAAAGAAAGCTGGCAAGGGAGTCAAAAGAAAACGAGTTGTGATGAAGAAAACAGTTCCACCTCCTAAGCCAGCAGCTGAACCTCAAAAGAAACCTCAACAGCATCAACAATCCCAAATAGTCCAAAAGTCTGAAGAGAAAGCTAAATCTGAAATGGTTCAAACCATCCTTCATGATAGACTTAGAATGGAAGTTGAAGAAAGAATAGATAAACTTGTAGCAGAACAACTAGGACAAAAATCCCACATTACTGAGTGGAGATTTGAATTTTTGAGGATTGAAACTGGAAAGAAAGGGGTGATAATTGTAAGAGAAGTAGAGCCGATTGAAAGTTATGCCAGCTTCTTACAATTGATGGATAATGTGACTAGGAGAGACATTCAAGAAATGTATGAATATGGAGTAAGTCACTATGGGGAAGCTGCTGAAGTCGAAATCAGAGTCTTGATGAGGCACTTAACAAGCATATGTGATCCACTGAAGGTAATGCCCATGGTGATAAGTGATGATGTCTTTCCAATAAGATCTATGATAAATCGAGAGTTTATCATATGGTAATGGGAAAGTATTTTGACTTTGTTGAACATGGTAAAATAAAGCTGATATATATGTTGAAAACAAAGTTCTTTGGCCCTGCTAAAATGAATGAAGATCTGATAAAGAGGGTGAAGGAAAGGTTGGAGCTAATAGAATCAAGTAAAAAGTAATTTTTCTTTTTATATTTTGATTGTAACAGTTTGACTTTGCATTAACAATGTTAATATGTTCTTTACTTATGTTAATTTGTCTATAGTTGAACCCTTAAAACAAACAACTTAAGTGTATTGTTCAATACTTTAACTTAGGGGGAGCTTGTTGGGAAATTGGCTAAGTCATTGAAACTATTATACATGCAAAGATCAAAACTGTTAATGGATTTTGTGAAAACAGTTCAAAACTGTTAGAAGAATTTTGATAAAACAGTCAAGGACTGTTAGCTGTAATACGAAGACAGTTGTAACTAACAGTTGCTGTAAGCTTTACAACTGTTAGTCCAAGAGATCAGAACTGTTAGTATAAAGTTTACAACTGTTAGAAGACGTTGAAGAGAAGACTGTTAGAAGAAGATCAGAACTGTTTCATTCAACAAACAGTTTCGGTTGAGCTATTTATGGAAAATGCTATCTTCATGGATTTGAAGTATATCTTTATCAAAGTTCGAAGATTATCAAAATTATCTCAGAAGATAGAAGATTACCTAACTGTCAACTTCTCAAGGAGGATCAAGAGTCTATAAATACTCGATTAAAATATAGATCTCTTAACATTATTATTTTTGTATTCGTACGTAATTGTTATTTGCTTTTAGAAAGTGTTTAGCCTCTAAGTTACTTTTGAAACCTAAGAACAAATTGTGTTCTTCGTCTAACATAAGAAGTTAGATTGGGGGTGTAGGTGAATATTGTAATCATCGATTGGTTATCAATAAACATCTTTGTGGCAGTATTACGTTGTGTTTATTGATTGAATTGTTCTTGTGTTCAAAACCTATATAATCAATTAAGTGTGATTCCACAACTTCTTAATTGATTGTGATTAAAACTATAGATTGTCTTTTTAACAACTCTGATTTTATTTCAAAAGATAATTCTTGTTATTTGATATTAAGCAATATCCAATCCTGACACCGCTAACTTTAGGGGTTAGCGCCGCTAAACCCTAAAGGTTAGCGCCACTACGGCTGCATGTGCTTTTGTCAAATCACCTCCCAAGCTAGCCAATACGGGGGTAACACCTAGAAAGTAATTTGGCCGGTTTTACAGGTGATATTGGGGTCTGGAAACAAGAGAGACTAAGTGAGAATACATTTGATTAATGGTTTTTCTCTCAACTTTCTCTCTAATGGAAACACCACCTCTCTTTGGTGCTAAAAAGACCAAGAGAGAGATATAGAGAGTTTGTTCCAGAATTTTGGGTCCTAGTTGTTGTTCCTAAGTAATATTCATGTTGAAGTATCACAAAGGCTTGCTAGCACCCCGTGGTTTGACGTGTTCCCGGGGTATATCCCGATAGAAGATCCGAGTGTTTCGTTCTTGGAGCATCACCACCACGAGATTTGAAGTTTTCTGGAGCTAAGGAGAAAGGTATAACCACCTCTTTCCTTTTCTTGTTGCATTTCTTGAACATAGAGTTTGGTCCATTTTGGGATTTCTTGTTTTTATGCTTTGATGGCTTGTACTTTGGGCTTTGTTTGTTGTACTTTGCTTCCGCTGCTAGCCCCCGAAATCCCAACAGTGGTATCAGAGCCACCTCTATGTTAGATTTGCACTTTGTGGCCTGAAAAATCTCGAAATCGAAATGTTTGTTTTCTATTCGAACAGGGTTAGCGGCGCTAACTCATAAAAGTTAGTTGCGCTACGCGCGCTGTTACAGTTTTGGTTTTAAAGTTAAAAACAGTTTTGGTCACGGGTATTTTAGGCATTTTGTGATTCTGGAAATTTGTTCCAGATTTTGATATGGTAATTTTGTTACCATTTAGTTATGTTTGGTTGTATGTGGTAGATTTGAAATTGGTAACCTTGCCTTTGACCTTATGGTTGATTTTGTGTGTTTGGATGCAATTTGGTGATTTTAAATCACAATATGGGCTGTAATATTTATTAATTCAGTTTTGTATGTAATAATATTATGGCTTGCATGCCATTTCATTCATCCGTGTATTTGTACTAGATAAATAGGAAATTATTGTGGCTTGTACGCCATTTCAATTTTTATATTATACTTTGTACAATTTGGATGAAGACACACAATTTAGAGTCGGAAGGAGATGGAGCGTGTCCATAGAAGCCGGTGAAGTCCATTGGAGATGGCGGTTCTAGTGGGAGCTCGCATTGAAGATCTTCCGTCCCTTAGTTTGACCACGTTCTACCCGTTTGGGCTCACGGGAAGAACGCATAGGAATTTTGGCAAGGGTTACCAATTTATTTCGTTTATATGCGTGTGACGTGATTTTATTATTTCTTGCATGGTTTGCTTAGGATTCGCATGCTAGATAATTTTTCGAAAATTAATAAAATCACAAGAGATTTGGTAAAAATGGTTTACAACTCTCGCGCGCGCTCACATACAAGATTAACTCACCTAGTGGAAATAGTTTTTGTCACTAAACAAGTTAATCTATAACCAAGCCGGAAACAAAAGTCCGTTTTCATAAAACGTAAATCTTGCGCCATCCAAAAGATGACACCACCCGAATCTAGTAAAGCATGGAGTGATTGTCGAGCTTAGCACGAGTTATTCCATGTGGATCTGTGTGGAAGGTGAGTGTGGGATCTTGAAATTATCGGTTGTCGAGCTTAGCACGAGCCGGTAGTTTTCGGGGTATCACCGTGTATCTTGTTGGACGATTTATAATTGCAAATTAAAATCCTTGAGTGATTGTCGAGCTTAGCACGAGTCAACCAAGAATTTTAATTTGGAATTGGTGCAGGTAGGGATCAAACATGCCAAACGACCGATGGTTGTCGTAGAATCCCGCAAGTGTCTAAGAGTTGCAATAGAGATTGCAATCGGTAAGATGGTTATCGGCCTAAATAGCTCCATGAAGTGATCCGCGGCAACCCCGTCATGAATTGGAGTGAAATATGGTTCTTAGCCTTTGTTAAAATATTTTTCGAGACGATATGGGTAATTATTTTAACGAGGATTAAATCAAACTAACTAATTCGTGTACTCTATTCAAATATAGGATGTCGAATCAAAATCACACCACGTCGAACTTTTCACTACGCATGTTCCTTGAAAGGGAAAAAATCACGGCAGTGAATTTTGTTGACTGGCTTAGGCAATTGAGAATTGTCCTACGTGCCGAGTCAAAGTTGCACATCCTTGAGGAATCCCTTCCTGAACCACCTGCTATCAATGCCGAATGGACTATCCGATACACGTATGAAAAGCGTGCTCGGGATACGCACGATGTTTCTTGTCTGATGTTATCAAGTATGAGCTTAGAATTTGCGAAAGCAATTTGAGCACATGACTGTGTATGACATGATTAACAAGCTGAATGATGTATTCCAACAGCAAGTTAGGCAAGAACATTATGAGTGTGTTAAAAGTCTAACCGGTTGTAAGATGCGAGAAGGCGGGAGTGTAAGTGCCCATGTTTTGAAGATGAAATAATTCATGGACCAGATAGAGAGGTTAGGTTTTCCTATAGGGAGGGAGCTTGGTGTGAACTTCATACTTCAGTCTCTGCCCGCATCATATGAACAGTTTGTAAAAGACTATCATATGCATGGAAAGGAAATATCTATAGATGAATTGCATAGAATGTTGAAGGATGTAGAATCTAACATGTCCAAGCATGCATCATCCTCATCCACTCCCGTTCTTGGTTCTAAGGAACAACTTTTAGCCAAGAAGAAGAAATTGATCCCATTAAAAGAAGAAGTTGGAGTATCCAAGCTTGCTTCAAGTTTTGAGTTTATGGACATTGATGATGTGCCTAAAGAGACTCAACAAGGGGTGGTTTGCTACTTCCGCGAAAGATTTGGGGATTGGGGCTGTCATGCCTGCCCTTCGTGCCGAGAGGATATAAAACTTCTCAGAAAAGAGAGAGTTAATTTTCCTACTTGAGGTACATTCATGATTTTACTTCATTGCTATTCCTTTAAAAGCTGGGTTGTTTACCCGAGCTATAAGACTCACGTTTGTCACAAATTTAATTTTGTTGCAAAGTGTAGGTCTGTTCGATGCAAGAAGGAAAAGCTTGAAGAACCGGATCTCTGAAGAAGAAATTTTGTTGATTGTCTTCTACAAGAGAATTGGGAGTGTTGGTCTCACCATTATTTCCGGATTAATTATTACTTTTGTATTTATGCCCTGCGTGGCAATACTTGCTTTGTTGTATGTTATTGTAAAGATGATGGATATTTTGTACCTTGTATTTTCATGAAAAGATTTTTCATATTGATAGTTTCATTTCAAATTCGATCCATGTCTATGCTTATGTGTTATTTTTGACTATTTTAGTGCTTAAATACACATTTGATGACGATGTATATCATTTGGAATTGAAACATTTTTGAAAATTTATTTTTGAGATGATTTTATCAAAACTTATCCATATCATAGCATACATAAAGACATGTTACAAGTAATAAGGCAATCATGAATAATTTATTCTTAGATCCAAAAGTGGTTTGGATACATTAGCTTTATGGCGTAATCTTGACCAAGTAAACAACATTTACATCGCTTAGATCCATGTGGTTAGGATCTTTGTAAAAGTTTAGCCTCGGGCTAAATGAAAGGTATAAATATTGTTTATTGGACTTGATTGATTATAAAATCCTTCACCAGTGTTGGTAGGAATGATTATGACTTGTTGGATTTTGATCACACTTGTGTGGATAATCCGTTCAAGTATGCCACAAGGAGTGACACTAGTGCAATTATCGATCACCATCTTTATGATAGTTGTTGAGAGAATGGTTACTAGAGAAAAAGGCTTGTGTCTGAAACCTAGTGGTGTTCGGAACTAACCTGAAGAAAATTAAGAATCAGTAAGGGCATATAGATATAAAATTCTTAGATCAAGACAAGATGCTAAGTTTTCTTATCTATATTGGTTTAAATATGAAATGGATCATGGGTTTAACCCATAATTCGTTTTCTATAAAAGACACATTTGTACATGGTGTCACATTAAAGAAAACCGGATATCTTTGTTGATGATCTGGTAAAAGGTAGGCCTAAAATATGTATTCAATGTAATTGGTATACATTAATTTAATGAACCAAGTCCTCAAATCTAAAACACAACATTATGGTCACTTAAGCATCGAATGAGATTTTGACCAGAAAGAGTCCTTTGCTTGTCAATCTCATAACTTAAAATTATCCAGTCTACATTCAGTGGGAGATGGATGAATTATAAGTTGATGCCTATATATTTAAGTAGTTCATCTGAGTTTTGGATAATTGTTTCTTAGACTTATGGGAACCATATTTGGTAGCTCAAAAGAAAGAAGAAAATTTACAAAAGCATTCCAGTGGAAGAACGTAAAACTTAAATAAGAGACATAATGTTGACACTAGCATTTAATCAGCATAGAGATGCTGGTAAAACCTGACAATATCCATTTCTTCTTTAAATCTGATGGAAGTCAAGAAGGCTGTTTAGATATGAAGTTGTCATATTTTAGTAACAGCAGCTTGATGGTAAATCATTGTGATGTTACCATTCATCGGAAACATAGTGGGACCCTGTGTTCACTAGTGAATATAAGAAGAGAATGGTATACATAGATGTAACCCATTTGCTGCATCCAAGTACTTGACTTGGGTTAACCCCACACCTAAGGTGTAATCTAAGAAGGGTGAAGGGACTAACATATATGCAATCATAGACAACTTCAAATACCGACTAGAGACAGAAGTGTTTCATGTTGATTATATGGAAACATGTTCTAGTGGCTATGTTGAAGATGACTTGGATAAAGTGAAATATTGTTGTCACCTTGCGGGAACAAGTTAGTTCACTTGGACGTAAGAGACCTGCATCCTTCATAGGATTAAGTTGAGGAAATGCTTAAGGCACTTTCCGAGGCTCTTACACATCCATAATATCCAAATAAGTCTGGATTATGTGAAACGTTGTTGTCGCTTTAGGGAAACAAGTATGTTCACATGGAAATAAGAAGACCTTGATCCTTCGCAGGATTAAGTTGAGGAAATTTTTTTTGAAGCATGTTCCGAGGTCTTACATATCCATTATATTCAAGTTATGTCCATGAATGAAGTCGACAAAACTTGCATCTTGTTAATGTAATCTTGCTTTACGAGAAAGTCAAAGGAATGAGTTTTCTAGAAAGCATAGATTAAGCCAGATACTCTTGTCAGGGCTAGTAGGAGATTTATGTGTTCCTAGTAAAATATACTCAAATGAAAATAATGTCCTATTTTAGGGTTGTTCTCAACCTATTGATGGAATTATTGTGTCAAGAGTATAAATGTGAACATGAAGTAAAGTGGATACTAAATTCAAGAAATACAGAAGTATGTTCTTAATGTTCGACGAAAATAGAGTTGTCTTGAGTAAGTTATTGCTGCAAGCAAATCTATACTTGTAAGACTGTCGATTTTTAATCGAAGTTTTGAATATACAAATATGTGGTGTAGATACGACATTTAAATTCAAATGAGTGTCATTGACCCTATTGTGTACTTCATTGAGGGTATGTCGACTCTAATAAAAGTGAGTGTCAGTGACTCTATTGTGAACTTCGGTTACATTGAGGGTATGTCGACTCTAAATAATCATAAGTGTCATTAATCCTATTGTAGACTTCGGTAACATTGAGGATATGACGACTATGATAACCTTGTGTATGATCTCTTTGATAAACACTATGCAAGTGGTTTAATAAGAGAATACAAAAGAGTACAAAGGGATATTATGTAGATGATCCCATAGTTAAGCCGTTGTCAAATAGTAGTGATAAATTTCATACTAGGTATAATAGCATTGTTCATGCTTATGACTAGGCTTGAATATCGTTTTAGTAAATGTTTGATTTACTAATAAGCTTTGGGAACGGTAAACAGTACGGTTCACCGATGATTGTATCGATATATAGTGGAGACTATATATACGCATGATGCGGTTACCTTCATTGGTCTTTACTGTGTTCCATCTTAGCATGTTTAACCACTTCCCAGAATGTTTATACATTCTAAATTTCCACAGCCAGTCATTCTTCAAGGGAAGGAAGCTTGAATTAAGGCTGAGGTTAGGTGTTGGTTATGCATTGATCAAGGATGGAATGCATGAAACGCAACAGTAACCTGTGCTTGAAAGGAGTTTCAAGTGACTGGAAGACCCGCACCTGAGTTCACTTCATGGATCATGGTCACAAGTAACTCGGGATGATAATATCATTACATCCTTCGACCTGAGATGCATGAATTACTATAGCATGAAACTTTCTTACTTTGGCTATTTCAAAACGTAGTTCGTAACTGGCTATTATAAAGGAAATAGTTAAGTAAGACAAGGTTCACGCTATGGGGTTGTACAGTCAACGGAATTTGTTCCTCTAGTATGAGAGATATCCCTGGGCCCCTTGATGATTGGGCGTTGACACCAAAATAAGCATGGCAATGCGAAAAAGAATATTGATTGAGAATCAGATATGTCCTTAAATTTTGGTCACCATCAATCAAGATCGAGAAACTTAATCATGAACGATCTGGAGATTGACATATTAATCCATGTCTCGTGTTCACATGGATATCGCGAACAAAGGGATGTTTGATCACTTATCTATAGGACCTCTACGTTTTTGTAGGTTATGGTTTTCTGCAAGGAAGCGGAACCCATACTGACTTGGGGGCATCAATTCTTTGCTAGAGGCCGCTCTTTGTCTGTGGTTACATGGGTACGGTGCATTATGTGCAAGTGGGAGATTGTTAGAAATATGCCCACTAATGTACGTACGCCATATAGACCACTGTTGATGATGTATGGGCCTATTGGGTCATACACCGGGGTCAAACCTGACAGCAACTTAAGTTAAGGGACCAAACATGACAAAAGACAAAAGTTGACATCGCAGGCCGCGTTAGCGCCGCTAACTTTAAGGGTTAGCGCCGCTAAGTCCTAAAGGTTAGCGCCGCTACGGCTGCATGTACTTTGTGTCAAATCACTGACAGGCCGCGTTAGCGCCGCTAACATTAGGGGTTAGTGCTGCTAAACCCTAAAGGTTAGCGCCGCTACGGCTGCATGTGCTTTTTGTCAAATTACCTCCCAAGCTAGCCAATACGGGGGTAACACCTAGAAAGCAATTTGGCCGGTTTTAGAGGTGATATTGGGGTCTGGAAACAAGAGAGACTAAGTGAGAATTCATTTGGTTAATGGTTTTTCTCTCAACTTTCTCTCTAATAGAAACACCACCTCTCTTTGGTGCTAAAAAGACCAAGAGAGAGATATAGAGAGTTTGTTCCAGAATTTTGGCTCCTAGTTGTTGTTCCTAAGTGATATTCATGTTGAAGTATCACAAATACTTGCTAGCACCCGTGGTTTGACGTGTTCCCGGGGTATATCCTGATAGAAGATCCGAGTGTTTCGTTCTTGGAGCATCACCACCACGCGATTTGAAGTTTTCTGGAGCTAAGGAGAAAGGTATAACCACCTCTTTCCTTTTCTTGTTGCATTTCTTGAACATAGAGTTTGGTCAATTTTGAGATTTCTTGTTTTTATGCTTTGATGGCTTGTACTTTGGGCTTTGTTTGTTGTACTTTGCTTCCGCTGCTAGCCCCCGAAATCCCAACATTACACACATATATACATACATATAGACTTTTTTTCACAGTAGGCCCCTAGAATTGATGGGCCCTGGGCAATGCCCTGGTTGCCCTCCCTCAGGGCCGGGCCTGCTAGTAGCATGGTTGTGGCCTTCTAAAGAAGGTGCTAGCCAGATGCGGGTCATCAAATTCTTTTAGATTATTATGGTGACACATGGCATATATGTGCACAACTGTACACCATGTCCTCTAGCTAGTGCATTAGTGATCGATGTTGGCTAGAAGGGTCATTTTTATAATATCACGTGGGTGTACGTTGGAATGTGCGTAAATAAAGATGGACACCACTATTACACTCACCTGAACGAAGCTGCTTTGCACTTTGTGTATTGCATAGTTATAGTAGCGAAAGCAGATGAACCTAGGTAATCCCTGTATGGATAGAAATCACGCTCCACTTGATGCTTGGGTTGTTGGGAACACTACTAATGAACGGGGACTATAGATTGAATATTAGAGGTTGAATGACTTAGACTCAATGAATACTCTTGAAGGTTGATTAAAGATTTAGTAAAGATTAATGACTAAAGATCATTAGTAAGTGGATTTACAGTTAACTATAAATATTGATAAAAGATTGAAAAGTTGTATGATATGAAAAGGTGTGGTTTTCCTGAAATCGGTATAATATTAACATGAATGATTATATAATTCGTTTACAAGGTTGATATTTGGTTGCAGATGCCTGTGAATTTTCTTTTTGATATGTGGTTGGGACGAATGTAGAGATGGTTGTGTGTAGATAATTATATGTTTAATTATTACACACATTGAATCATAAGGCATAATTTGAAACTTATTTTTTTTAAATATATCTTGTACTCGTGTGGGTTTTTTTAGGGGATCAACTTGAGATGGGATCTCCGTGGGTAGTTTGATTGATTTTTAGATAGACTTAAAATTTCCATTAGGATACCATGGATTTAATATGATATTGGATTAATAATTTTACGGAAGTAACGGTTTATGATTTAGACGTAACTTGTGGTTTTATATTCACGTGTTTCAAATAAAGTCTCTAATTACGATGTAATTTCGTAAAAATGCTAAAGTTTTCATAAAAGTTAAAATTTTGAAAACCACAACGTAATACAATCCAAAGTTAGAAATATAAAGGTAAGTCATCAAAGGGTACCAAGACATGACTAAGGTGTCTCTCTCTTAGAGGTTGAGGGTTGTCCTCTAAAAAACATAAACTGTAAATTAGGTGGGTGTGTATGTTTGCCGTTCAACAAAAAAAATATAAAAGTAAGTCAGTTCGTTATTGAAAATCAGTTCTAACATTTGTCAACAGTGATGAACTCGATCTAGTTATTATGTGTGATATATGTTCACATCTAAGATAACTAGATGTCTATTCGAGACCCGATGGCTATTCATTCGGTTTTCTTAAAAAAATTTGGGAGCATATTAAATTTGATCTTTTCGCTGCTGTGAAGCAATTCGACACAGCAACAACGTTTGACCATGGCTGCAATTCATCATATTTGGCGCTCATTTCGAAAGTAGACTGCCATTCTCGCTAAACGATTTCATGTCTATCAATTTATTAAACTGTTTTTACAAGATTGTAGCCAAAATCTTAGCAAACAGACTCAAAAAGGTGATCGATTGTATCATAGGGCAGGAACAAACGGCTTTTATGGAGGGTCGTTCTATATTAGACGGGCCATTGATTATCAACGAGATGATTTCGTGGATGAAAAAGGTGAAAAGAAAGTCTTTCATACTCGAGGTCAATTTTAATAAGGTGTTCGACACTGATGGGATTTCTTCGTACGAGAACTGTGAGAACCATTTCTGGCCAATCATTTAAATTCATGTCTTTTTTATTTAATTTAACATGAAAGGGTAGTATGAACATTTTTACATTTCACCCACTTTGTTAAAACTAATATATTCATCAAACGAAAAAGTGTTAAATTACGAAAATTATACCAAATTAACGACAAAATTATGTTATTTAATTGAGACCGATCTTGCTATATTTTTTTTGAAAAAAAAAAGTCGCATTGCTGGGTTTTTTTTTTTCACTACAGCTAAACATTTCCACTTGTGCAAAGTGCAAATTTTGCACATGTGCATATCTACATTTGTGCTGAAAAAACTAGGAGAATCTGTGCATATGCATAAGTGCAAAATTTGCACTTGTGCACATATCGAGTTGTGCTAAAAAAACCATTAAATATAAAAAAATGATTAAAAAAATATATCAAGACCGGTCTCAAATTAAAAAGCATGATTTTCTCGTTAATTTGGTATAATTTTCGTAATTTAACACCTCACCGTTTATAGTATATATATTAGTTTAAAAAATTCAGAGGTAATTTAAAAATGTCCAAACTACCCTTACTTAATTAAGGATAAGTTTGATTATTTTAACGTTATCCATTAACAACTCTTTGATCTCAACCATCCATCTCTTTGATCAATGACTATAATTGATTCTCGCGGTTCTCGTATGAAAAATGGTTCTCGTTTGAACCGTCCCATATATATATATATATATATATATATATATAGGAAAAAGTTCATGCGAGAACCATTGTTAATGCGAGAACCGCGAGAACCAATCTGAGCCGTTCAATTCCCCCTCCTTTAATGTCATTGCCCACCCATGAATTCCTCACATGCACCCTGCCACACTCTATCCCTCAACGCTCACCATCCAAGAAACTTCTCATATCCATGGAATGGCTAAGATTGGTTCTCGCGGTTCTCGCACTAACAACGGTTCTCGCATGAACCCTCCTATATATATATATATAGAGAGAGAGAGAGAGATAGAGAGAGAGACAAAAGTTCATGCGAGAATTGTTGTTAGCGCGAGAACCAATCTAAGCCGTCCAATTTCCCCTCCTTCAATGTCATTGCCCACCCATGAATTCCTCACATGCACCCTGCCACACTCTATCCCTCCACGCTCTCCATCCATGATACTTCCCATATCCAAGGAACGGCTGAGATTGGTTCTCGCGGTTCTCGCATGAACCCTCCCCTATATATATATATATATATATATATATATATATATATATATATATATATATATATATATATATATATATATAGGGTAGGGTTCGGGAGAGAACGCTTCTAAGAAGAGAACGGAGAGAACGGAGGGTATTATTGAAAATTATCTTGCTCTCAATAGTATGACAGAACCAATTTAGGACAGACACTAAATAAATTAGAAGAACCAAACATAAGAAATGAACATCACTGATCAAAACTAGTGCATACATTCAAAAGTAAGAAACTAGCTAAAAACCTTAAATGCACTATACCTGTTTCAATGCAATAAGATGCATTCATACAAACCAAAGATATGCCTGCAAAAAAAAAAATAATGCACCTATGTAATGAAAATCCTGATGTAACCAACAAATCCAATTAGCAACTTCAAACCCCACCCAATACGTTAGCATAGAATCAAAATCCTTAAATTTTGGAATATACCAAGCAAGTATATATAGAAACTACCCAATACGAGTGGAAGTCAACCGGTGCATCAAAATTTCAAAACAGGTACATAAGGCCAACTTCTAGGTCTAAACAAATCACTATGGATGATAAAAAAAATCAAATTAGTTGCAAAAAGATGTAGCAACTCTATTCTAGGACCAAAAAGCCAACCAGTTAAAATTTCTCGATCAATCTAATCAATATTTGTTGACAACCACTAACACCAATTATAATCCTAGCCGTGATAACAAACGTTGAGTCATATAAACCCAAAAAAGTAGAGAACTCTAATCAAGATTGCAGATCTAAATCCACCTAAAAGACTAACAACACAAAATTTTAAATTCAAATCCACCTCAAATTTGAATACTGTGATGATTATTAGAACCCTTTTGCTAAACCATGATAACAGACTCATGAAACCTGAAACTTGCATCAATCAAAATAGATCCAATCAAAGAGAGTTAGGTGCATGTTTTGTAACTTGCATCTGGAATAAGAAAAGAACTACGTGACATGAAAAAAACAAATCAACTAATATCACATTCTTAAAACAAAAATAACTCAGAAGATGATCTCAATGGACATTAGATATATGTTCCAAAAATCTTTAGCTCATAACAAGACACTAAGATTAAAGAAAAACTTTTAGATAAAAGTTAGCTGACAACAAGATATATAACAACAATATGCATATGTAAGCTGGTGGAATATGATTTTACAAGACAAAGCTTGAATTTGTTGTTTAGCTAGTAAGACAAATGGACATGATTCAGTGATGTTTTTCTATAATGTAACATGTTGGACAAATGAACATCAATGACTCAAACAACAATAACACATGACTCATAGAAAATTTTAAAAGTGAACTAATCACCAAAAACAATAGGTTTGATGGATTTTTCTTTATCAAGAATAAATTTTTGGCCAATTCCAACAGCAAAATAGAATAATTGATCGGAACCAGTCACCAAATTGACAGCAAAAGCTTGAAAAATTGGAATT
Source organism: Pulicaria dysenterica (assembly GCA_947179395.2). Taxonomy (NCBI): domain Eukaryota; kingdom Viridiplantae; phylum Streptophyta; class Magnoliopsida; order Asterales; family Asteraceae; genus Pulicaria; species Pulicaria dysenterica. The sequence continues at coordinate 77,150,498 of OX359290.1, read as the reverse complement.
TTGGACTGCAAATTATTGTTGTCCTCCTCAAATCGAGTACTAAGCAAGTGATTTCCATCACAATTTAACAACAATATTCTCTTCAATCTGTGTTGAAACAACTTTGATAGCAATTCTATATTCTCACTCTTTGAATTAAACAAAAAAACAAAAATAACTAGAATTTTAGTTCAAAGATCCCTATTTTCAAAACAATTGGAGCATCTGATCCAAAGAACCATCACAAAAAGTAAGTATTAAAGAAAATTCACATCACAAGCAACTTGATTCGAAGAACCCTAAAACTATAATCAAAAAATTATTAAAAACAAAACATGAATTGATGCAATAAACAATCACAGAAATGTGTTCCCCACATGAAATCAATCGTTGACATATGTATAACCTCCATGATCGGTGGCCGGAGCCACGAATTAAAGCCGGGCGAGACTAGATGCGAGATCTTGACAGTTAGCAGAGAGAAAATCGTGGGTGAGATAAAAAAAACCATGCTTCCAGTACTACCCCGTTCCTCACAGTAATTGTACAAATTCCTTGGTCGTTGGATCTATTTTTTAAGGGTTAGGATTTGTTCTCTTTGTTCTCTATTTTATATGGCTTTTCATTGAACCTAACTCTCTCTCTCTCTCTCTCTCTCTCTCTCTCTATATATATATATATATATATATATATATATATATATGAAAAAGTTAATGCGAGAACCGCGAGAACCAATCTGAATCTTCCAATTCCCCCTACTTCAATGTCATTGCCCACCAATGAATTCCTTACATGCACTCTACCACACTCTATCCCTCCACGCTCTCCATCTATAAACTTCTCATATCCAAGGAACGGCTGAGATTGGTTCTCGCCGTTCTCGCACAAACGACGGTTCTCGAATGAACCCTCCCCTATGAATTCGGTTCGGTTAGCGGGTTAGTTATCTAAAATTTGGGTATACCCGAAATACCCGTTTTAGTTTTTTTTTTTTTATTATTTTTTTTAAGATGTATTAATTTTGATTGAAAATGATCAAATTGATGCTTTATTTTATTAAGGAAACTATTTTTTTATTTGTTTTTTAATTGATTATGTTTTATTCATTTCACTCAATATACGTATGTGTAATTTCGTATATCTTCTAAGATGGTTCAAAATATCATTTGCCCCTAAGATTGGGATACAATACATGGATTATGTTTTAGTACTATAACATGTTGAAGTTGATACATTCATATTCTTTGTGAATTAGATGAAGATGATATATTCTTAGGTAAAAATCTTTTGTCATTTTAAACTTAAATACATTGTTATTTTTATAAAGTTTAACTCGGTTTTATTATAGTTTTGAGGGAAACTAGATCCAAATCTTGATTAGGTAATGTTCGTTTGTTATGATAACTTGTAAATTTTGCTTTGAAACTTGATTATAACTATGAATGTTTGCCTTGAAGTGTAATAAAAAATGCTATAAAAAAAGACCATTTAGATACTTGGCCAAAAAAAATGTAACAAAAAAAAAGTCACAAAAACGGGTATACCCGAAAATAACCGACCCAACCCGTAATGTAGAACGGTTCAGTTATCGGTTAATATATCTACACCAAAATACCCGAATTACCCGACCCGAATTACCCGAAACCCGACAGGTATACCCGAAAAACACCCCTACACCTTACCACACTTGATCCCCACGCTCTCCATCCATGAATTCCACTTATCAAATCAACGGCTAAGATTTGTTTTTGCGGTTCTCGTACTAAAATCGGTTCTCAATGGAACCCTTCCTATATATATATATATATATATATATATATATATATATATATATATATATATATATATATATATATATATATATATATATATATATATATATATATATATATATATATATATATATACACGCACACACACGAATGATCTTCAATTGATGCTTAGGAATGCAGCTACAGATGGTGATAGGTTTTCATGTTGACACACTAGTGGAATGAAGATCTCTTCAACAAACTATTGTCAGATGTAGGTTATTATTATAGTTCTACACACCTCAAATGTTTCCAAAGAAATTTTCATAAGAAATCTATTGGTAAAATGTTCTAAAAGGAAGAAAAATAGTTTTTTTTATCAAATAAAGTCTATAAATATCTATATAATCACATGTTCAATAAGATATACCATTAAAATATAATAACTATTTCATATATAAAAATGTACACATACTTGGTAGATATCTATACTACTATATAAATAATTTAACTATTCTTTCTCCTCCTCCATTTTAAGAGTTTTTAAATTTCAATTAAGACCAAAACTTGACCATTTTATCAAAATTAATCTTATTCACTCAATTTTTTTATCATTTCAATCTTTTTCCTAATTTATTTTAACTTTTCATTCAATTTAATATATTATTCCAGCACACTCGCTCTCATATCAACACAATTATTCACCATATCAACACAATTCTTGAGATCTTATTTATTTTTTCTCTCCTTATTTCATAAGTAGAAATATTTTTTCTAATATTAATATATTTAATATTTTAATAAAAAGTTGATGAATAAAAGAAATAGAAGAAAATGGACATGTTGAATAAAACCTATTTAGTGATATCAAGTCGTGTGAATAACATACATTACATTTTTAAAAACGACATATTACTAAACAAGAACTATTCGACGCCGCCGCATTGCACGAGTATGATGCTAGTATCTTTAAACAAACATACATATATATCATGTACATGTTTGTGAATTTGTTAAGACATTGAAGTATATTTAGTGTAATTATATAATGTATAATGATGTTTGTTACTGTTTTTAACATTGATTTTATAAGAATTTACTTGTTTTTAAGTTTTTGTTGAAATATCAGTTGGAAACTTGTTGAAAACTTCATGCGTTTCCTACATATTTTCATGAAACAATTAATTATTTTAAAAAACTAAGTACTTCCGTTAGAAATATGTTGGAAACATATGTAGTTTTTTAAGGATTTATAACGAAACTATCAACATATTTTACATTTTCACCTGTATATATACATGTATAAACACTTCTACCCTTATGACCTATCTATACATATAATGTGCAAACACACAAACACACAGTCTCTCTCTCTCTCTCTTTAATAACATTTACTCATCGACACTTGCATGTTTTCATTTTTATATGTTTATATTTACCTACGTATTAGCTAGCTCTTATACATTTACATATATAAGGACATACACATAAGTATATAAATATCTAGATAATCACATTTAATAAGATATACATTTACAAAACAATAACCATTCCATATAAAAAAAATATACACATACTTATATACATCTTTATCAAACATACATATCATTTGCATGTTTGTGAGTTCGTTAATACATCAAAGTATATTTGGTGTGATCGATATGAATATATAATGATCGATGGTTATTATTATTTCTTATTATTGATTTCATAAGAAGTTGAGTATTTTAAGTTTTTGTTGAAAGATCCCTTAACAATCTATTGGAATTTTTCAATGGACCAATCACTTATTTATAAAAAAATATGAAGTTCCAATATGAAGTTCCAATAAAACGTATTTTAATTTCTAACGGATTTTCAACAAATATTTTAAAATTAATTTAAGAAATAGGAAAATACTAATCTACTACCTGAATTTGTATGTAAATTATTACTGTTGAAAATCTATTAAAAATTTGTTGTAAATTGTAATTACTTTGTTATTAATTTTTAATAGATTGGCGTAGGAAATTGATTACAAATCAAATCATGTAAATTATTATTGTTGAAGATCTATTAAAAATTTGTTGTAAATAATATTTACTTTGCAATTAATTTTTAATAGATTGGCGTATGAAGTTTTTTTTTAACGCAAAAGAAGACAAGGTACATGTTTTGACATGATCATCACATGACTTGCACACCCATTATTTTATTAAGAACAAGAGCTAGCCAGTGACCGGCTAGGAGTACAACAACATAGGAAAAAACACAACAAAATACATCCACCGGAACTTAAAACATTAAGCAAATTAGGAAACAAAACAGGATGATGGAGATAAGACCCAGCAGCTCCAGTCAAGCCAATTAGTATCATTTCCCATCCTGTGCATAAAAAAATAAAAAGAGTACGCCTGGAAATTACAAATGAATGCCATTTGTTGTACGGATATATTATAGTCAACGACTGAACTCAACCTTAATTACAGCATAATTTATAACAAAAATGATATATCCTCCTACTTTTTCCTATTACCTCATCCTCCTACTCACTATAAAATGATGTGGACTCCACTAATTCTCTTTCCTCATCTCCTTCATTGATTTTGACATTTGTTCTCATTTTGTGAGTAGGAGGATAAGGCTGGGAGTTGCCCAGGGAACACCACCTCGGGTGTGTTGAACTCGCCGGGCTCCTATCCATCCGGCTTCTCAAACTCGCTGAAACATTCCCACCCCCCATCCCCCACGCCCCCACATTCTACCAATCATATTTTAACAATTTGTTTTAAAAAAAGTGAAAAAGAAAGGGAAAAAGGAAAAGGGAAAAGGGAAAAAGGAAAAGGGAAAAGGGAAGGTATAACACTTGCACCCTGTTCTCGAGTTAATTTAAGGAGGGGAAGGAAAAGAGGAGAATGTTTATTTAGGGAAACTGTGTTCTTGAGTTTTTTTAAAGGAGGGAAAGGAAAGGGATGGGAGATGTTAGGAGGGGCACTTTTACCATTTTTATATGTAAAAATCCCCCCCCCCCCAACTTTTGGGATGATTGAGAGGGGGAGTTTTTTTATCTTTTCCTTTCCTTTCCATCCTTCCCTTTCCTTCCCTTTCCTTCCCTTCCCCTTCATTTAAAAACTCGAGAACAGGCTGTTGTAGTGGGTAAAGGAAAGGGAAGAGGAGGAAAAATGATGTAGTGCTGATGTGGCAGTGGGTAAGGAAAAGGAAGAGGAGAAGTATGACGGATAGCCTAATTAGGAGGATATATCATCTACCAAGTTTTGGTTTCACTAATATCATCTATATATTTTAAGGTTGTTTCACGTTTCAAACTCGTTTTCTCTTCAATTTAGTTAGATGTTAATATGTATATGAGTTAGTAGCATTATTTGAGTTTATTAATTACGATTTCTTTTATTTTACTTTTTGACCTTAATTTGATTTTCATATTAATCTATTAATTAAACATGGCTTTTAAAACAATCGGAATATTATCAATGTTAGTTCTATACAATTTGACAAATATTTCCAATACTTTTTGATCAACATGTCTAGAAATCTTCATATACATATTTTCCTGGCTTTAATATATTTCTATTTTAAATTTCCATTTTAAAAGGAATATCTTAAATATATAGAGTAAAGTTCTTTTTTAATAATATCTAATTTTATATCTTTTTCTATTTATTTATCGAATTTTAGAAATCTATATTTTGTGTATTACATATTTAATCGCTATTTTGTGTATTAAATTCTAATTATATATATTAAACTTACATATATTTTTCTTTTTTTATGTAACAAAGTATATAAAATAGCAACAAATACATATTATGTAATATACATTATAAACTAGGGTTAAAGTTGCGCAATAGCATGAAACTTGTCTCAATGTTCCAATATGGTATACTTAAAGTATTTTTTTTACTCATATGACCATTAAACTTGTAAGAAACATGCTAATATGCCCATTTTTTAACCCGTAACCGGCTTAGCCGGTAATCCATGATTTTAAACTTATTTTCAATAGTCAGGATAAGGTAGGAATCTTGTCATATTGTTCTAATATGATACTTAAAGTTTTTTTTCGTTTGTACACATCTAACGTCTTTCAAAAACTTTATTTTTTCTCCATTTTTTACTTTAATACCTCTATCTTTTCTTTGTAGATGACAAGTTCAGTTTTCTTGTTATCCAAAAGTTGTTTGTAGTCTTGTAATCTTGATTGTAATTCTCATTGACTAATTAGGAGTATTTTCACAAATTTCGGTAGAGCTATTACACAGACTACAAACGATTTTTGGATGACAAGAAAACTGAACTTGTCAAGTACAAAGAAAAGGTAGAGTTATTCAAGTAAAAAATAAAGGAAAAATGAAGTTTTTGGAAGATGTTTAGATGTGTACAAACGAAAAAAAAAACTTTAAGTACCATATTGGAACAATATGACAAGATTCCTACCTTATCCCGACTCTTGAAAATAAGTTTAAAATCATGGATTACCTGCTAAGCCGGTTACGGGTTAAAAAATGGGCATATTAGCAACGTTTCTTACAAGTTTAATAGTCATATGAGTAAAAAAAATACTTTAAGTATCATATTGGAACATTGAGACAAGTTTCATGCTATTATGCAACTTTAACCCAATAAACTATATATATTTTTCCCTTTTTTAAAATTCATTACGCATGTTAACAAAATGTGTAAAAATATATATATTTTTATAAAATAACCTAAAAATATATTCAATGGCCAGTTTAATTAGAAACTAAAACATCAAAGTCATGGCTCCGGCGCCACTCTCCGTTTCATGATTGTGGTCAGCCTGATATTTTAAATACTATAAAATCGAATCTAGATAACCAAATCTGTACAAAAGCACAAAAACAGAGAAGGTTTTCATTTGAGAAAGAATATGTAGTTTTATAATAACATAAGGTACGTGACGGCCCATGACGATTTATGAACATGAATATGTAGTTTTATAATAACATAAGGTCTGATACTTCTAGTCTAATAAACCACCACCATACCTAATTTCGCCTAGACAAGATATTGAAGAAGTAATATGTAAACAGTTTGGGGTTGAAAGTCATATCCATGACATAGTAAAAGTTGCTTTATTTGTATATTAAAGCATAAAAATTAATAATGCCACATATTTCAAAGTTTAAAAACCTTTCTCTAAAAGTACTTTATTTAGTTTAACATTATTGCTGTAACAATTTAACTTTATAATAATATATAAACGCAAGAAAAAGTGTTAGTTGGTCAATCCAATTTGCCCGGTTTTGACTCATACTAGAAAGTAAAGCCGAGTCTTTTGACCCATCACGAGACCCTTAATATTATCTGCAGCTCGGATCATGTAACAAACGCAAGACTGATTTCTTAATAGCTAACAGAATTCCTACCTTAACAAGCATTCTCTAACGTAGCAGAAAATGGTTGGAGTTCTTTTTGTAATTGATCATAATAACAAGCTTTTGAACCACTTAGTAAACATGGAGAATGCATCCATATATTTTTAAGAAACATGCTATCGGTAACAAATATAAAAGTTACAAATAAAGCACGAATATAAAAGTTACAAATGTTAGGTACAAGTATCCATTCAGAAACAACTAACATAGTGAAACGAAAGAAACCCAGTTCATGAATTTATATGCTTTTGTGTGAATTGAAGTAACAAAAAGAGAAAACCAATTAATGGTGGAAAATTTATCAATACTCTAGAAGACAAATGTAAGGTTTATAAACATCTGATTTTGGTTTTATTTTTTATATAAATACCTCCTTTGACTTCCGAGGGCAAAAGCCATAACAAAAACGAAGTCCTATTTCATGACAAAGGGCTACCGGCAATCAACAAAACTTGGTTACTGGTGGCTATTTTCTTATGTGTAAAGCGGCAGTAGTGTTGGTGTTGAAGGCAGCGGCGGTGTTGGTGTAAGGCGGCAGCGGTGTTTGTGTTGAAGTTCGGAGGTTGTGGTGGTTGTTTGAAGGAGTCCAGTGGCAGTGGTTGTTTCAAGGAGTTCGGCGGTGGCGGTGATTGTTTGAAGGAGTTCGGTGGCAGCAACGGGGGTTGTTTAACAGCTGTGAAAGCACATATTTACAAGCAAAATAACATCACTTTATGAAGAATAAATAGGGAAAGAAGGAAGGAGTGAAACCCAAATTCATAATTTAATCGTCTTATAAGGATTTTGAGAAAAATGGTTAAGTTTGCAACCGTAGGTCCAGAACTCTATATGTTCACTTTTTTCTAACAATAAAATTTTAAAACAAATAAAAAAATTAAGGTAGCAGGTTGTTTACCGGAGTTTAAAGGTACCTTTGTATACAATGGGAGGAAAAAGTAGGTTGGTTGTATTTTTTTTAAAGTTCGTTGTATACAATGATAACTTAGACAAAGTTCGTTGTATTTTGTTACAATTTGTATTTTTTTCTTGTCTGTGTGTGCCACAATAAAGAGGGTAGAAAATAAAGGTCAAATAGTTTGTTACTATTTTGAACACGCGTCAAAAAATGAGATGATATAGTCTTTTTATAATATAGGTATATATATATATATATTGACAAAAGTTCAAATGAGAAATGTTTTTCGTACGAGAACCGCGAGAATCAATCTGAGCCGTCCAATTCCCCCTCCTTCAATGTCATTGCCCACCCATGAATTCATCACATGCACTCTGTCACACTTGATCCCCCCACGCTCCACATCCTTGAGTTTCACTTTATTAAGTCAACGGCTAAGATTGGTTCTCACAGTTTTCGTAGGGAAAACAGTTTCGTTTGAACCATCCCATATATATGGGATAAACTAAAACGAATTTTAATCTAGAAAAAGTAAGGAGAAGTCTCATCTATTCATTTTTCTATAACTGCTCCTATAAAAATGGTTTTTTTCTTTTTATATTAATTATAAAAAAATGCAGTAAAGGGTATAATAGTCTTTTAATTATTAACCATCTTCTACAGTTACATAATCAACAATCAGCGATTCAAAAATTAAAATTTTTTCAGTGAGATTTGCTGCAAAATAAGAAATATGCTGATGCACAACAAAAGAAAATCATCAAATACACTTATGCACGATCCAAAAGAAATCATCAAATTACACTGATGCACAATCCAAAAAGAATTCAAGAACTGATGAATAAAAATTGAAACCGTCAATCTTCAATAGATTTGTTTTATATGCTTACCTATATAACAAAAATGAAACCTCACTACATATGAACTTGAAAGAAGCAATAGATTCATGGGAGCAGATAGATTTGTTTTATATGCTTACCTATATAACAAAAATGAAACCTCAGTACATATGAACTTGAAAGAATCAATAGATTGATGGGAGCAGAGACTGATATGTGAGTTATTTTATTCACAAAATATCTTTGATTCACAGACTACAAAT